>CATKHJ010495525.1:0-14110 GCA_949750685.1 Vernicia montana
AAATGTAATGAATGGTATTCTTTTGGCCTTTAAGGCATTGACCTATAGATGATATGATATGTAAGATTAACTAAGATATGATTATTGATGAATATATGAATCAAGAATGATATTGATGAGTATGGAATAGCATGATTGTCAAGTTTAGAACTTGGGAGATTGCATGATATTGTTATAGATGATTGATTGATAAGGTTCCTACGGGTTTTCGGTGGCCTTAAACCTACTTATGTCCTAGGATCGTCGCGACTCGAAAGTCGAGTCGTGACAACTTTGTATCGAGAATTCCAAAAGTATAATAATAACTTTTAAAATAAAATAACTTTAGTAGGTGATGGATTTTGATATGGAAAAGGAATTTTTGGATATTTGAAAATAATAGAGCTTTAATTATAAATCAATATATTTTCGGTTTCGATTTTTTCATCCCTTTTCTGAAGGAGGTGAAGGGGTATTTATAGGGAGGGGGTAGCCTGCTGGCCAGGCCAACGGCACCAAGATGGTGCTGCTTGCCACGTGGCACCTGCTCGGTTCGTCCCACTGCCTGGGTTGAACTGGTTTGACACTAAATTTATCCGTTTTGGCCCATTTCTGATATGATTTGGGCCCGGTTTGATCCTATGGGTTTGTAACTGAAATGCGATCATCTGGAGGTGCAATTTTAAAGATTCACAGCAACCAACTACTGCAATGTTGATGCCATATCAATATGTTGAATTTGTCCAGGAGTGGTAACATAAGTTTCGGTGTGGACTTCAACTCCTGGATGAATCTGAGAGGTTTTGGGATCTTTAGGAAGAATTTCCCGATTATTATTGTCTCTTGATTGGGCCATATTCCTCCAATCAAATTTTCTTTTTACAGATCACTATTTAATAAAATATGAGGAAAGATTTTGATTAATCGTTTTCCATAGACAACACCAATTTGATGAAGCTAATTCTAGTTGAGGTTGAATAATTCAATCTTCGCTTCGTTGATTTTGAGTTGGTGCAACCTGCAAGAGAGAACGAAAGTCAAGTGGGTTAGGCCTGGTGCCTAGCAAAGTTACTCTGATGGTTAAGTTAGTAGATTGACTCAATTTAGGTGAAAAACTCTGTTTCAATAGTTTTCTAGACTGATTCGATCTAGGATGACGATTTTCATGTTTCAGCTCCGGAGCAGGAAACAAATTGATGACAATATTGATCTTGTCTTTCTAGTTTTTGGGCTTTTAGGCATATTGGGTTGGGCCTAGCCCATTTCTTCTTCTAACCCAATTCGGTATTATTTATCCTATATCAAGGATAAAACAATATGAAAGTCATTTGATAAATAAATAAAATTTTCAAAAAATTAATTTATGAATGAATTCTAATGTTATTTTTATATATTAAATATAAATTCATTTTTAATATTGTTAATTTACAATATATTTATAAATTCCATTAATTTTGACAGAATTTAATTTAAATATAACTAAATTTATTCTACTAATGATATGAACTTTTAAATAAATTTTTATTTATGTAAAAATAAATATAGATTTATAACTTATAATTATTTATACTAAAATCAATTTAATATTTCAGTGACCTCACTGAATAAAATTTTTTACTTCACCACTATGTATATATGATATTAAAAATAGACCGGGTTGGATTTCCCTCCCCAAAGCTAAAATTTAATAGAAACTTTGTGTAGTTTCATGCACGTGATTAATGTTGACTTGAAACTGGTTAGATGTTGCTATTAGGCTTGCCAAATGATAAGTATGTATAACTAATTAAAGAGATTTTTATTCTGTGGTCTTGAAATCATATCAAACGAAAAAAGAGTTCCATATTAGAACAAAATTTTCCAAAAGAAAAAAAAAATGATCAAGTACGCATGTATTTAATTTAGATGGTGTTTAATAATACTATTTAGCACTTAAAATTAAAATTTTCATTACTTAATTGTTTTAAATTGTTTGGTAACCATTATTTTAAAATTTTCAATTAAGTTAAAAATCATTTAAAATAGTAAGTCTAAATTTTAACTTAAAATTTACACGGAATACAATAAGTGATTAAAATTTTAAATATTTTTACAATTTAAAAGTTATATCGCTTATTTTATTCAGTATTTAAAATTCAGCATTTAAATTTTCAGCGCTTAATTTTTAGTTTTACCAAACACTATCTTGTGATTTTTATGGAATTCTTTCATATATGTGGATTGGGGGTTTAAGATATGTGTATACAATGATCATACTGTTACAGCTTATTGCAGATGGATTATATGACACTCAATATACACTTATCTCAAATATTTTACTTTAAAAAAAAAAACATATTCATGGGTTTACATAGTTTGGATTCAACAATTTGAAGTGAATTTAAGTAGATCCAATGACTTTATAATCAGTTTATATCAATAGCGGATCCAGGATTTAGGTAGGAGCAAAGTTGAGTTTCAATAATTTTAGATTTCGTATAAAAGGGTTGACTGGATTTCAATAATTTTGGACTTCACAGAAAAAAAAAATGCTACATAATACATATAATTTTTTTTTTTTTCAGCCCAGGTCAGCTCCTTGGGTCTGCCGTTTTATATAATAACAACGGTTTGAGCCTCTTTAAAACTTAAAATCATTAATTGAAGACTAGATTTAAAATCAACATTTTCTTCAAATTGAGTTGGTTTGATTTAATCTATTTAATCAGCTCTGGATTTTATAATAATTTATTTTCAACCCACACCTTACAACATGTAATGTTTTATTTTTTTTTTATTTTTTTTTTCTGTGGATAATTGTAGCCGAAATTTATTAGTGGATAAGGTAGAGAAGCCCCTTGTGCATTATTCGGAAAATTTTTATAAGAGACTAAAAGTGGAAAAGTGGTGAGCCCATCCCTTAGAAATAATGTTGAATTCTATTACATAAATCATATATCAGAGGGATGGCTCAATGCCGTACTTGAGTGGCATTCTATATACCAAAATCTCAGGAAAGATTCAATCTTACCTATTTAGAGGTCACCTAGCAAGTAGTAACCCCTCTGTCTAGCTTCAAAAATGCTCCATTTAAACGTTGCCATGATTGCTCTAGCATACAAAGAAAATAAACAAGATTGCAATATTTTTTCGTGCGATCGATGTCAGTCGGGCCATTTTCGATTATTCCATTTTATCCTTTTCAACGTATATGTAGATTGATTTGATTTGGAATTTGCCTGCTTGCTAAATTCTTTTTTTTTTCCCCAATGTTTCTGTTCGTTTCTTGAATTTGGTCATTGCTATACTTAGGCATTGCTGAGGCATGATTGGATATGGATTACTTATTTGAATAGGTTTTATTAGAGCCATCAAAGTTTTTTTTGTACTTTAGCTCAAGTTTTGGTTTAATACTCATTGCATTTGGAGAATGTTTACAAGTTGAGTATGATCACAAATTTAATCCAATTTAGAAATTCAAATATTACAAGAATTTAATTGAATTGAAATTTATTTTACGAATTTTCATATTTGAAAATCTATAATTAATAGAATTCAACCTTTTTGAGTTAAAAAAAAATGAATTATTTTCAAAATAATTAAATCATGCTAAAATGAAAGAATTTCGCAAGAATTCGTTGAATGAAGTCCATTAATAAAAACTCAAAATATTCTCATTTAAATTAAATATGATTCTTTTTATATAAAGATAAAATTAAAAAATAATTATATTTTCTTTTTAACTTTTCAATATGCCAAATAATATAATTCAAATCACTTTAAAATTTATCCTAAATTAAACACATAAATTTTATCTGTTGGATATTCGGGTCGAGTATACACATAATAGAAAACCGACCCATGAGTTTTTTTTGGATAATTGCCAAAGGGCAGTTGTTGATTAAGGGGAGATAATTTTTCATGACTGGAAAGTTATCTGCACGTTAAAAGAAAAAGAATGTGCATATGTGTGAGAAAAGTGAACAATATAGAACAAGAAAAAACTCATTGCAATTGAAAGCAAAATAATCTAGGTTGTGAATATTATAGAGTTTTCATTCGTAATTCTCTACTGACCAGTAATTTTATCTGCGAACGGATCTACTTTCAGTAAGAAGAAATCAGTGAGTTTTCTTTTCTCCATCTTTACTATCATTAATTGAATTTATAAAATTCAATTAAATTGAATTCTTCACATGATTTATTCCAAACAGAGCAATAGGATTGAATTTAGACCTATAAACTTGATATCAATCGATATTATTTAGAGAATATTTTTGGAAAAAAAAAAGAGATATAATTAAAGAAACAAAGAAAATAAGTGAAAGCAAATGAAAGCACACAATAATATAAGAATACAAGATTTTACATGATCCGATAAATAAATCTACATTCACAAGTAAAAAACGAGTTCAAGATTTAACTATATAAACAATGGAGATTACAAGAAAACCTATGATGTATAAAACCTTCATAATAAATTTTTTTAATAATATTATCAACATGTTGTTATAAATATATATTTGCTGTTAATCATTAATTTTAATAGCAAATATCAAATGATATTAAATTAGGACTGTTAAATTCAATATTTGTAGCCGTGAGAGTTTGATTCAAGATAAAAGGCAATATGGAAGTACAAAAAAAATATAAGGAAATACTGATAAACCTACTCAAAAGATCTAAACTGGCCCAATGGACATGCACCAAAATTGAGAAGAGGCATGCTCTTTTGTCCTGACTTGTAGTGGACTTTGTAGAAAGGCTAGAATGAACTGTTAGAGAACTGGCGTATCACGACTCATTTCAGGAGTTTGTAACTAATGTGAAGCTAAAACCTTGCACTTCACTATCCTACATATAGCTTAACTTGCACTTAAAATTCAGGAACTGAGC
This sequence comes from Vernicia montana, assembly GCA_949750685.1. Lineage (NCBI taxonomy): Eukaryota > Viridiplantae > Streptophyta > Magnoliopsida > Malpighiales > Euphorbiaceae > Vernicia > Vernicia montana. The sequence goes on from CATKHJ010495525.1 coordinate 4,855, forward strand.
TTAATATTAATTAAATAATAAGTTATCTCAAGATAAGAGGTGAAAATGGTTAATTTCATTCATCGAAAAGAAAAACACTTTTTGTATGAAAATGTTAAGGCAAAAGTTACAAAGTAAATTTAAATGACTTCATTTGTAGTTCAAAGGGAGTTTGAGAAATTTAATCAAACTTTTGAAATTAATTTTGTTTAGTTTGACTTTTTGTCCAATAATTTTAAAATTTATCGACTTTTAAGATGATTTAATGGATGCTTATTTCTGACATTAGTCAAGAATTTAAAGTTGATTATGACTGAACTTAAATTTAAATAATTTAGGTTACCTACAAATTCATTTGATGGAATATCAAGTCAACCGCAATTATTAATTTTTGATAATTTGATTAATTTTAGGACTTAATAGATTTATGAATCAGAATTTAATAAAAAAAAAAATTTATGAATCAGACACTCACTTTTTTTTTTTTTTTTTTTTTTATTATTATTAAGTCTATTAAATTAGATTTTGATTAATTTGAAATTTTCTAGGATTCAATAGATACATTATTCATATAATTATATTTTTTTCATCTATACCTTTAATTTTAATTAGTTAGACTTAAAGTTGAATCAGTTTTTAAGTTTTTCAATTTTAAAGACATATTTTTATTAATTCAATATTTAAGTTAGCCCATTTGATTTAAATTTGTTTGAGTTGCCTTTGGATAATGATAAGAGACTCGCAATGGACTATTGACTCAGAGAATCATTTTCGTATTGATGGAGGGTAAAATACATAATAATTAAAAAGGTTTAATTGTTGTTAATTTATCCATTAAATGTGTTCTAAGTTAAGTTAATTATTCCGTCTCAAAAAGGTTGTTATATTTTTTTTTTCTCACATAGATTAAGAAAACATAATTATTAATGTATCAACTCATAATTTTTACTCTATTTTTCTAATTATACATTTGTTTATATTTTTTATAATATTAAATGTATAATTAATCTCACATGTTAATTTCAAATTAATAAAGATAGAATAGGAAAATCACTTATATCTATTTTTAAGTAGACATGTATTTTAGGACGTCGCAAAAAAAAAATAGTGAACAGTTTTTTTGAGACGGAGGGAATATTATTTTTTATATTATTTTATGATTCCTATTTTATTTTATAGATTTTTTTTTTATTTTTTATAATAGGTTTTCGAAATTTTTAAGCTAATAAATCAGAAAAACAGAGTGGTGTATGTCCATGTTGATTGTTGACATGGTCGTGCAACAAAAGAACAAGTATGTATGAAGTTTTGGGGACCAACACAGCTTTGCGAGGAGAGTTGTATGGTCGTGCACGCTAACTGTTTCTCATAAAGGAAACAGCACGGCCATGTCAGGCATTTTCTCATATCGCGAGTCAAGCTAATTAAAAGTTTGAAAACCTACTTTCTTAAATATTATTTTGTTTTCCTATGCATTACTAACTTAGGGGGAGATTAGACACAACTATAAACTCAATTCTTTTGTTAATTTTAGATTAAATAAATAGTTTTCTTAGCTTTCGATTAGATTTCTTAAAAGTTTTTGAAGGGGAATTAAAGCAAGCAAAAAATTATTCTAGACATTAACACTTGACATTCATTAAATGATGATTAGACATGTAGATTATTTCTTCCACTTAACATATGCTTATTGGTAAAACATATATGGTATATAATTTTTTATTATTAATGACATGGTTTAATTAAATAATTAAATATCATTATATATTTGTTGGTTCTAATTTTGGCCCAAGGGTAGAATGGTAATTTGCGGACGTACCACTGCAGATGAAGGTGCACGAACATGTGAATTGCGCTTTTCTAACTTTTAATAAATGGATTATGGATACTTAGATTTTCTTTTTCTTAGTATGTCTGGATTCTCAGTAGTGTTTATGGAAATGATAACTAGGAAAATAAAGTAACAACTATGGAAAATATGAAACTTTATTAATTAATTGCAGTAGTTACAGAAAGCTTGAAAGCAGAAAGCAAAAAGGTAGAAGACGATAGGTTTTGCCATTTGGGGCTGTTGAGTGGTTGATTGGTTGGACTTTGTACAGTAGATTACGCTTGTTTTAAAGGCACCATAGGAAATAACTGCTCCACTAGTGCTACAGTTCAATAACTGTTGCTTCACTTCCCTAATATTGTTTAACCGTTGTTAATTTCTAGTAACTACACTGCTTAGGGAAATTCTCTAGAATTATCCACAGCCATCTGGAATATTGATCCTCTCTTAACTTGTTGACTTTTAACTTTGGTCTATAGACATTCATAGGCCTCTGTTATTTTTTTGGGCTTGACCTATTAATAGGCCTTTTGATGAATATAATCCAAAAAAAATTGTGGTGCAAATAATACCCACCACATACAGTTTAATTAAAAATTAAACTTGTATGGAAAAATATATCCGTGCCTCTAATATCTTATTTCCATAATGAGATTCAAAATTCCATAGCATTTATGAAAATTTCAAAGAGGAGACCAAAAACAAAAATCTGCACAGGCTCCATTGTGTAATAATTCCACGGATAAAACTAATTTTTCCATAGACAAAATTAATTTTACCCCAACTTCTTTTAATTTTCTTTGTACCAATTGACTTCAAAAAGTAAAAAATTTACCAAACCCATTAACTTTTCTCTCTCCTCCTTTTCTTCTTTTTCTTCCCGTCGATCTGCATCAGCTGCTTCACCATCGTTGACGGTGACACCAACTCCCATCTCCGGCAACATCAGCTCTTCACCGGCCAGCCGTCCTTCGCCGGCGTCGACCAGCTCCTCCAGTGGCTTTTCCATCATCACGGTAAGGATTCTTTTGGTTTTCCTTTTGCGAATTTCATGGGTTTTGATTTCTTGATTTTCTCTTTGCTAGTTCGGTTGGAATTCATGATTTTCTTGATCTTCTTGGCTACTGGAGTTTTAATCCTTGAATGAAAATTTAACTGGGCCATGAATTAAATTTTAGCAATTAAAATACCAAAATTTCTTATTCTTACTTTTCCTTTGCTAATCTTTCCATTTGCCAATTTGGATGCTTTTCATGAATTCCCCTTTTATTTTATTGCTGTAATTTTAATTTTTTGAGTGGAAAATTAGCTAGGCAATGAATTGGATTTTAGCAATTAAATGCCAAAAATCCCTTGGTTTTTCTTTTCCCTTGCTAACTCTACTACCCTTCATGAAATATTTTCTTTTGATTTATTTTCTGCTGGAATTTCATTCTTGGATACACTTTAGCAAGGAAAGAAATTGAATTTTGGCAATTAAATGCTAAAATTTCTTGATTTTCTTGAAACCCATATGGATGAAACTTTCCTTTATGTTTGAATTTTAAATTTTGCAAGTTTGTTGGAGGATATTGAGCTGAAATTTTGAGGAAGATTTAATATATTTGCTATAATTTTTAACTTATTAGCTAGGATTAACCTAACAAATATGAAAAATAATTTATTTTCAGCCTTGGAATTATTAGCCTGAAAATTAAAATAAAATTCATACTTAAATGTTTTTATAGCTAATAGAATTAAAATTCACAATAAATATATTGGAAAAAGTTGAGAAAATTGGGTACTGTAACTTTAATGGTCAGTGAAATTTGGGTACATTGCTGTGGATTTTGATGCTTAGATATTTTGACCTGAAATTCTTATTGAATTTCGATCCTGGGGATTATTTGGAACTCATTTTGGTATGGTTTGGACTTTTTGCGCATTGGCTTGGACATTAAAGAGCTAAATATGGTTCCTAGGTACTGGTGAATTTCAGTAACTTAAAACCACTTCATGTACTTATTGTAGAAAATTATTTGGCTATGGTGAATAAATATTTCAGCATTTCTGCCTAAAATTTATTAGTGACTAGGGATTTTCGACTGTGGAATGGTGAAATTAAGCCAAAATAAATATAAATACATGAATTTAAATTATGTACCTCTTTTATAGGTGCTTTCTTTGCCTCATCTTCTTTAACACCTTCACCAGTTTCTATAGCTGTGGATTCTTGCAATCTTCATCTGGATGAGTAGCTTACCAATAGACCACTTCATTCATCCATAGCGGCAGCAATAGATTCTAGAGGCAAAGTCTTGGACTATGGAATGTGATCAATCCCTCACCACTAGGCAACAATGCATCACGCAATGGAGTACCTTGAAGGACGTGTTTTCCTCCATTCCTCAGTGAGTTTCATCTACAACCTTTATTTCCAATCTTTGTGGACTGTATTCTAGACCTATTTCTTAGATTACTGAGAATAATTATGGATATTGTTGAACAGGTCTTGATATAATGTAGAGCCACTGAGGCTATTTTCTGTATATCTTGAGATGAAAAGGCCCAAAGCCTCTGCATTGCGTTTGTTATTGGGTTGTTGCTTCTATTGATGATAATTGAATCATGCAACCATGTCATTACATTGGACTTTTGTATAGACTCACCACAACCATCTTTTCATGTTCATGTAGCCATATCATTTGCATTATCGGCCACAGAGGCTTGATGTTTGCTTGCTATTGATTTTGATCACTTGGTATGTCTTGAAACCATTTATGTTGTCACTGTACTGTTATACTGCAAAAATTTTATTAGACTACTTGGGAACTAGAAAAGCTTTTAAAAAAAATAATAAATAAACTAAGTAAGAAAAACATAAATAAAAACTAGGAATTAAAAAAGGTGGCCAACAGGCCTACTTCTTTATTTATATACAAAATGGCTAGGGAGCCAACTTACAGTAGAAGAGTAACATAGCCATGGATTGGGTTTACATCAACCTTAGGTCTCTACAGGAAAAAATATTTCTAAGCACTATAGACTTAAGGTGTATTCGCTTTTTTACTGCTGTTCTCCCTTTTCCAACATAGTGGGAAAAGATCTCTTTAGGTACTTCACTATGGAATGTAATTCACTAGTAGGAACCCACTGTATACTGCCATACTTTTGGCACTGTTGACATCCCTCAGTGTACCTGATGCAATCCTTCAAGATGGTTGGCCAATAATAATCATGTCTCCTGATAAGCCCTCTTATCTTTACTCCAGCTTGGTGAGCACCACACATCCCTTCATGCACCTATTGCATCACTTTCAATGCTTTTGGCATACTTAGGCACCTTAGTAGTAGACCATCAAACCCTTTCCTGGAGAGATCACCCTCTAGCAAGACATAATTTTGTGCCTGTACTTTAATTATGTACGGCATCCTTCTGCTTGGATTGTCAAGGTATTTCTTTAGGTCCACTATCCAGTCCCCAAAAATAGCAATGTCTATGTTGAATGCATCAACTTGGATGCCCCTTCTTGCTATAGACAGATGTGTCCTATTATATGTGATTCTTGGCTCTTGAGGAGTGCCAAGATTTACTTCTTCCATATGATCATGCACCTGTGACTGTAGATCTTCTAATTTAGGAGGTGCCTTCTCTAGGTCATGTATTTGTATTACTTCCCCATTTTCCACATGCTCCTCCTCATATATTACGTCATCTTTATAAGTGCAATGGAACTGTTCCACTTCAAGTCTGTCCATAATTTGCTGCACATATATTTTGAACACGGCAGTTGCAGCTACTTCCAACTCTTATTTGGTGTACTCAGTCATGGATCTCCTCAATGGGTATAGATTTAGCCATCGGCTTGTATGGCACGATGGCAGTGTACTTGAGAAGTGTCTTTGTTTGTTTCCTCAGCAATGGCCTTAGTTATTTTGATTGCCTTAGGATTCCCATCTTTTCTTCTGTTAGTGAACTTGATAGGTCCACAGTTCAAATCATAGTATCTTGCCTCCACAGCATCTAAAGAGGCAGTGAAAGGCTGTTAGTCTGCCCAAACCACCTCCACATCATCTCCCTTCTAGAATAGTAACAATTGGTGGAGAGAAGAAGGAACGTAGCAATTGGAGTGAATCCAGTCTCTCCCTAGCAAGATATTATAATTGGCAGATGAATTCACAACAAAGGGAGCAGATAAATAAGACTTACTTCCTACTATGATTTCCATAGGTAGAACTCCTAAGGTCTTAGTGAGCTCCCCAATGAAAACAGATACTACCACCTCTGTAGAAATCAGGTCTTCCTCAGTTTTCCCTAGAGCATGTAGCATTCTGAACGGCATAATGTTTACTGCCGATCCATTGTCTATTAAAACACTAGTGACAGGTTTCCCATTGACATGTGCCTTGGCATATAATGGCTTTATGTGCTGAGTCATATGAATTAAAGGTTTTTCAAAAATCACCTTCTTAGGCTAGTGAAGACTGGCTGCCTGAATAGTAACTCCATTGTAGAAATCGTCCTCCCTAGGGAAAGTTGCCCCTCGAGCTTTAGGAAACTGGATTTCGATGACATCCTCTTTTGCAAGTTTGGATTGAAAACTAGCAGGAAGTGTCACGGTCACAACAACACATCCATAGGGAATAGGTATACTCCCTACCATAAAGCTCCCCACACTGTTTGAACTAGACCTTCCAACGGATTCCACATCATCCCATCCTGTAGCAACAATGGACTCCATAGGTATATCAGTACTAGGAGGTTTAGAGTAGAATACCTTGAAGTCAAATTTACCAGATGGTTCTTCCAATAAATCTTCCTCAGAACTCTCCAAATCCTCAGTAGCTTGTCTTTTGAATTTGCTTCTGTTGACTTCCCTAGGAGGAAAGTCCTGTGGATTGGCTTGTCTTTTGGCCTTAGCTCTTTGTCTCTGCAGTCTGCGCTTTTGAGTCTTGGTGAGTGGCTTGGGGAATTTCTTGTGTTTTACACGTTACCACTTGTGTGTTGGTTCCACAGCAGGAGGAACAATGAACTGAGATTGGTTCCTGTGGAATTTGTAATGATGAGTCGCTCTTGGGGAATTTTCTAGCAACGTATCTCTATGGTGAGATGACTTAGGTTTAGGAATCCATAGTCTGAAATTTTTTTTCCCTATGGACCTTCGGTGGACTTCTGTCTTTTCGCTTATCGTTCGAAATCACTAAGGATTTGAGGTCAATAGCCACAGAGTTGATAGTGGCCACTGGAGGGAATGGATCTTCATCTATGAGCATGGCTTTCTTTTTCTTAGGGAATTTCAATACTCTCTTATTGATTCTGTCCTGTACTACATTACAGAAACCCCAACAAGTATTAGTAGAATGGTTCCAAGAATTGTGATACTTACAGTAATCTTTGCCTTTGACTTCATCCCTAGCTGGTAGTTTATGATCCAGAGGCAACTTAATGAATTTCTCTTGCAGCAGGAAATCAAATATCTCCTCTGTCTTGGAGACATCAAAAGTATACTGCTGTTGAGTACTAGAGGCTTGAGACTTCTTCCATGCCTCTGGTGCCTTTTTCACTAGTGATGGACAAATGCAGGAACCTAAACTAGCTAAATCCACCACAACAATCTCAGGATTAGAGATCTCTTGGAAGGAGGTTCCCATAACAGCTCTCTTTTTATGATTTTCTTCCTGTAGCAGTTCTTCATATTCTTTGACCTTGGCAGCCAATTCATAGAAGTCCCTAAATTCCATACCTTGGAATTTCTTTCTCAGTTCTATGTCGAGGCCTCTCTGGGCCATCTTCACAAACTCAGTCTCTGGTAGAAAAATCTTACAGCGGTTCCTCATATTTTTGAACCTGGCTATAAATTTATCTGCATTTTCCCCAGCCCTTTGAGTTACTCTGGATAATTCTCCTATGCACACCTCTGGCTCAGTTCTAAAGAACTGAGTGTGAAACTGCCGCTCCATCTCTTACCATGTTAGAACAGAGTCCCTAGGTAAAGTTGTATACTAAGTAAATGTTGCACCATTTATTGAATTAGGAAACAACCTGAGTTTGAAGTTGGAGAAATTTTCATAGTTGGCCAATTCTCCACACTGTATAGTGAACCTTGCAATGTGTTCTATAGTAGATTGGCCATCCTCTCCAAAGAACAAGGTGAAATTGGGAATTCTATATCCCCTAGGGTATGGATTCTCCCGGTCTATAGTAGAAGAATACGACTTGTGGAACTCTAGATGGCTTATTTGTCTAAGGCCAGGCCCGTACAGTTCTTGAACAACATCTCTTACAGCTTCAATATCCACAGGGGGTTGCTCCCTAGGGACTTATTGTGGAAGGATAGATTGTGGAATCTTATTGACTGCTAGTGCTACGTTCACTAGCCCTTCTTCATTGAAACCTATGTCATGATCATAAACAGTAGGATGATTAAGAGGGTTAGTGTTAGCATGTAATTGTTGTGGTAAAACCTGTCTTGGATGACCAGTAAGCACAATCCTTGGTTCCTCCCTCCTGTGAGGAGGCAAATAGCGTTCCTCAGGGTGGTGAGAATCACCAACCTCTTGTTGAGCAAAAGATTGCCCCCCCCCCCGAGTTCTTCTGAGGGTTGCCTAGTAGGCCTATGAACTGTAGCCTTTCTAGGGCTTTGTGGTGGAGTGATCATACTAAATAGCTTTTGATGTATGATAGCTTGATTTTTTGCAACCTCATCATATACTTTCTTAGATTGCCTATTCAATTCATCAAAAAGTGTTTGTACATTATAAGCCAAAGGAATGGTGACATCAATAGGCTGAGGAATGTTACCTTGATTTCCAACAACAAGACCTGTTGGAATTTCTGGCTCTGGAATGTTATCCTGGTGAACTAGTTATGGAGAAGCCAACCCACGTTCAATTTTCCCCACAAGTAGTGGAACGAGTCCTTCTTGCACTGCTGTTGCTGTCACGACCCGACTTACGAGCCGCGACGGTCCTAGGGATGGGTAGGCGTAAGGCCAACAAAAACCCGTAGAACCCAATACTATACTAACCAATCATGCATATACGATTTCCAGACTAAAACCCCAAACACATATAACTATCACAATCTAAATCATCCATTCAATAAAGGAATTCCATTAATACAATAAGGTAATATGTCACATATTACAATCCCAAATTGAATAAACAATGCTAAATCATCATATACAACTCAATATTACAATGACCATGGAACTTTAGACTTGACTCTTAGAGATACATATTCATTAGGATATAATCAAAATGACAAAATGAAAACATGGACCGAGTAAACCCCAAGCGAGAAGATGAAGTTTGAGTTTTACCTCGTCTCAACCTCTATAGCACCTGAAAAGATAAACCACTATGGGGTGAGATATAAATCTCAGTGAATACATAACAGTTCAATATGATATGCCGGCTAGGTACAATAGAGAATATGCAATTAGAATAGCTTCAAGGCTTTTTAGG
>CATKHJ010495571.1:0-35485 GCA_949750685.1 Vernicia montana
TCTCCTTTCTCATGTGATTTATAAGATAGCAGAAAATTGATAAAAAGAAACGCAATAAGGCGACATCAGACAGGTATAGGAGAGGGACATTGCAGCTTCTTAAAAGGAAACTAGGCAGCCTTAAATTATATACCCGAAAAATAATTGTCTTTTTTTTTTTTTTTTTTAAATAGTAATAATGAGTAATAATTAAATTAGCTTTCTCACACTGAATTACTCCATCCGTTTCACAATAACTGTCGTTTTAGGAGGATGCATACATATTAAGAAAACTATTAAATACCTTTAATTTTAATTAATATGGACAAATATACCCTTATTTTATCTCACCAAATAAGAAAAAAATATGAAATATTGGAATTTGGATAAGGGTAAAGTTGAAAAAAAAAACTAATAAATGCTGCATTGAACTCCTAAAACGATAATTATATTGAAACAAAATTACTTTTCTAAAAAGACAGTTATTGAGAACCGGAGGGAGTATATATACTAATAAAGTCAGAGAAAATAAAATTATATATCTATGGGTGCAACAACTTTTATTTTTGTTGCCTTAAATTTATAGCAGTAATTTTTATATTTTTAGTAACAAAAATATTTACTGTTAATTCTTATATGTAAAAATAGAAAAAAATATATATATATAAATCAATAACACAAATTAAAGGCACAATTTGACCATATTGAAATTAATATTATAGGTTTGGACTGTGAGTTGAAATATCAATTAGATTCTTGTATAGGATTCCTGTACAGGGGGATACATATTTTATATTTTGGATAGGTGGCAAAATCTGATTGTTTAGCTGTTGTTGTCACAGCTGTTTTGCTGTTTGCAAATTAATAAAATTTTCCTTTGGTTTTGACCAAAAAATAAAAAAAATAAAAAAAAAAGAATAATAATAATAATTATTATTATTGTTGTGCCACCTTTGTGGATACCGATTAGGTAATGCCTTAAGCTATAGAAGTGGATTGGGTACAATAGGCTTTTGGATCTTTGACTTGAACTGCCAATGTATAAGACAAAGATGGGAGAAATGGACTTGGTAATTTTTCATATGTTATATTGAACCATAACTTTAGCAACACTAAATTGTAATTTGATAAGCCGTTTCATATAATTAAAACTTATGGTAGATTTATAAATATATGCGATTATTAAAAAAATATATATTTTGTTGAAATTTAGAATAATTAATTATTTTTTAATTTTTATAAAATAATAAAAAAAAACAGATAAAAAGGAATTGAGGGAATAATATAGAAATGAATTTCTTGAATTAATCGACCCAGCCAAAGACTTTGCATTGGCATTCTCGGATTAGCCTGCCATCTCCATCCACTTCTCCAATACATGCATGCCCCACTTATCAAATCAAGTAATAGAAATTTATTCTTTTTCTTTTATTTTTTTTTTCAAGAAAAAAAAATAATCAGGAATCATCTTTATTAATTAGGGGACATGGCAAAGTAATAATCATTTGTGTTACATGCACTTTATACAACAAATGAGATTAAATAATGCATACTTATTTCGATAAATTCATATCAAATACTGTATTTGTAGTATCAAAAGTCATATATTTAAATCTCGACAATTTTTTCCATTTTAAAAATTCTTTTACAATACTTCAAATTTTAAAAATATTTTTTAGGGAAATATTAAAAAATAAATTTGATAAATCTGTCTCGAGCTCAAATTAGAACTAATGATATATATATATATATATATATATAGTATATCCCTCATGACCTTTCTATATATGCACCTAATCTATATATAGAGAGATATATATATATGTTGATCTCTTCTAAAAAAAAAAAAAAAAAAACTCAGAAACATCTCCTTTTTACTCATGGTAAATCTCTCTCTCTCTCTCTCTCAGTTCATGTTTCTGTGTGTGATTAAAGTGAAGGAAATTGATAGCTGATGATTTAATTAATTAAGTTTCAGGCAAAGTTATGCCAGAAGAAGGCAGTGCTAGTAAGTGTATATGAGGAGAAGCCAACAAAGAGGAAGGCTATTTCATCAAACAACCACCACCACCACCACTATTATGTCCATCACAGCATCAAACAAGAAAATAAGCATGGTGACACTGCTGGTAATAAAGGATGTAATAGAAGAGCTGAGCTTCTTCTCTACTCTCAAAGCCTCAGAGACTCTGTTCGTCGAACAGAATCCTCTCAGTTAGATACAAAGCCAATCTCTTCTAACATTCACCAACCTGTATCCAATGTATATATATCTCTATACCAATTATATATACCTCTTTTAATTCTTATTATATAATTCTGTTAAAAGAATAAATGATATTATATATTATTGTGTGATCAATATAAATAATTAGAACATGCTTTCTTCTTCTTTTTCTACAGGTCATCACGTAATGTAAGATGTTAGAAGTTTTGATCCTTACATTCCCTTTTTTGAATTAAAAAATTTTAAAAAAAAAAATTGATTTAGTCCTTGAATGTTATGCTATGAAATTTTGGTATTATCATGATATGCAATTCTGATATTGATTTTGAAGTAATATATCTGCTAATGCATTTATATTAGAGATCAATTTCTTTTCCTATTATGTAATTCTGATGCACGAAGGAACTAATTATAAATGAAAATTATTGGTTACCTTCTATGGTAGGCTGTTGCTGTAGAAAGAAAGCCGAAAGGTAATAGGACTACTCCAAGTTGTCTTGGCAACTGGAAAATCTTGAATCTCAAGTTCTGCAGATCTTTGACAAGCATCCAAGTCAAGAAAGGAAACAAGAAAAAGAAGCACACTGGATCTACAAGAAATGCTATGCAAGCCGTTATGAAAAGCATAGAGGTGAGATAAGTAATTTAGTTTCAGAGTTTGGTCTTCTTTCTTGACATGATAGATAAAGTCTTTTGTTTTCAATTCCTTCAGCTGCAAAAGAAGAGAGGTTTCTTTTCAAAGTTGCTGCAAAAGCATATGTAAAGCTTCAGTAGGGTTTTGATGAGATGATATAGACATCCATGAAGGGAAATGCTCCTTCAGGAGATGAAATCAACGCAAAACACATCTGCATTTATGAAATATATCATGATATGCAATTAACAGCACATTCTTTTTTTTTTCTCTTCATAATTATCTTTCCTTTATAGTTTACATGATTTGAAATCTCCTATTGTTTTAGCATATGATAAAATAAAGCAAAGGAAAATTATACCCAGAAATCTCACTGCACTTGAAAAAGTAAGTCACTGCTACCTGTAACATATTCCATTTGAATATTTATAAATTGAGAGAGAGAGAGAAAGAGAGAGAGAGAGAGCTTTATCATGAGAAAATTTTGATTCAAGAAATTAAATGTGTCTCAGATCTTTGATATGCTTGTAAATAAAAGGCTTCAATACTTTGAAGTGGTGCTAACATAAACTGCTATAGGAACTCTAAACAACCTGATATCTACTTCGATGCAATACTATCTATGACTCCTAGCATAAACAGCTAAAGGAACTCTAACAACATGATCTCTACTTCCATGCAATATTATCTCTCCAAATCTGTGAGTTCTTGTTGCCTTGATAGCTTTTAACCAAATCCTAAGATGCCTTGAAGCATTACCTCTTATCCAGAAAACTTTTGGTGAGACAGTAATGTTTACACCAATTGGTTCCCTCACAGTTACTCTGTATAATTCATTCTTTCTATTCACATTTGTTACACACCGAATCACCTTTCTCGAACCAACTAGATTTGAAATTGTCACACTTGCTGTGTTCAAATCTGAACACCATGCCCTCCTTCTCCGCATTGGGCACCAGACTCCTACTGCCCGTCTTACAAAATCATCATCAACCCCAGGAAGAGCACAAAGAAACTCAATGTAGTTCCCAAAATTGGCATCAAATATGAGTCCTGGGTCAATGGCTCGAGCTGGGTTAATGGATCCAGCACCCATATCAAATGGAGTAGCAGGAGCCAGCTGGTTAGTTGATTGTGCTAAAATACGAGAGCCAAAGTGATTAGTTCTATCAGCAGTTGTCATCATTGCTGATGTTATAGCCGCAGGACTCCACTTTGGGTGTTTTTGCTTGATCAAAGCCGCAACACCAGCTATGTGAGGAGTAGCCATGCTAGTACCAGACACAAGTGCAAAGCTTTGCCCTGGAAGCAATGAAAATGCACAAACTTAGCTATTTCTTAAAGTTACCATTGGTACCGTTTCTACTAGGCCAAAAAAACATGATGCATTTGAAGTTTTATAGCATTAGTGTTTGGTTGAAATGTTCCACTGAACCCAAGGGTTGGCTTAGTTGGCAAGGGGGTTTGCTGCCCACTATTATTTCAATTCCACAAGCCACAAAGAAAATATTTCCATTGAGAATCCCTAAGCCGCAGAACATTACTGTCATTGCTTGCACTTTAAGCAATATTAGAATGTGTTTGTACCTTTGATATAATGATCTCCCTCACTATTTGGGCTCCATGCAGCCCAAATAGAGGAGCCTGGAGCCATGATATTTGGTTTGAGGACATCAGCAGTTTGCAAAAGTGCATTGTTGACATCAGGACCTCTAGAGGAATAGGATGCCACTACTGGTGCCTGTCCAGTAAAGAATGCTTGCCTTCCATCCAGTATTCTTGCTCTTGCATCAAAAACCGCAGGATGTCCGCTTCTGCTCCTGATTGTATTAGAATTATAGTACTCCCATAAAGCCTGCAGAGCAAATGATTAATGCCAATTCACAAGACATTCAATAATCAAGGAGCTACAATACATTGAGATCCTAATTCTCAAACAAACTTGGTGATTGAGGGCTACTGACTGCCATGAGCAATTAGGGAAAGATGAAGTTATTGAGAAGTACCATCAATTAGCCTAAGAGGAGAAGGAAGGGGCAGGGTCCTTCCTACCAAGTTGGTGGCATTAAAGTTGGATCATAAGAATGAATCAAGAATAGAAAAGACGAAAGAGAGATTAGCATTTCATCTCCATACAGAATTACAAGGAAAATAGTGGAATATTTGCAACTTCTAAAGCAGTTTGGGGAAGTACAGAACGACAAGATTATAATTTTGTTTTTGTTAATGAAATATGTATTAAATGATAATGTGTCATACCAAGGAAGCTTGCATGTTGTTCAGGATAATGGCAGGGACTTGCATGGTCATTGTGGTACCCTTGACCCGCTCAGAAACAATGTCAGGGTTCATTGTGATTATAAAACCTGCAGCCCCAATCTGTTTTATTGTGTCTTCAACAGTTGCAATGCTTGCATCCTCATATTCAAAGGTAGATGTGCAAATGATTAGCTTTTCTTGAACCAATGATTTGATGAAGTATTCTGGATGTTGACAGCTCTCAACTTCCACCACATTGGTGATGTTCTCATGAGATACATCAGCTGCTGCAGCTATTGGGAATGGCACTTCTCCTGCTGTTGGGGCTGCACAATTTATAACCAAAATAATTCTAAAAATTTGAGTGCTATTAACTCTTCATTAAAAGATTGAATAAAAGAAAATTTAACTGCAATACACAAAATTGGTTTGTTTCGCATATTTAATGAATTAGGAAAGCATATAAGAGTTGGAAAAATTACGGGCAAGACCAGCGCCAGAGAAGCTGTGTCCATTGCCTAGAATGATTGTATTGTTATATTTACGATCAGTGATGGAGGCAGCAACACTGGTGATCCAGGGGCTAAAAGAAAGGACTGAACTGGAAGATGGGCCTCCATTGCCAGCCGCTTGAACAACAAAGATGCCAGCCTTTGTAGCAAATAAGAGCTCTGTTTCTAGCACATTGAGGAAGGCAGATGGACCGGGAGGGACACCTGATGGCCCTATGGAGAGGCTTAGTATATCAACTCCATCTTCTACTGCCTACAGATAATTGTTTAAGATAAAATTTGTCGAACGTTGAAGCTACTAAATTGAAGTGTAAAGATTTGTTTCTCATATGCTAAACTCCGTTGCAAATTTTGTGGAGCTCTCTTAAGTTGATTCATTTACTAGTTGTATAATATAATTATCAAACCTGATCAACAGCAGCCACAACATCTGACATATAACCTCCAAATGCATATAGAGCTTTGTACACAGCAATCCTATTTGGAGGAAAGGGGAAACAAAAAGAAATTAAACACCAGCTAAAACAAGCAGTTTGAAATGGAGACTGATTGTGAATATAACAGAAAATAAATTCTCGTTTGCCTTGCTCCAGGAGCCATGCCACTTGCATATCCATAGTTGTAGCCATTGATAATCACTGGTATTTGGTGGTTTCCGGCAGCTGTAGATGCTGTGTGGCTGTAAACATCAGTTTGAGATTATGAATACAAATGAAGGTAAATGAACAGTAGAAAAATGCAGATCAAGTCCAAGCTTAGCTGCTACACTAGCAATTACCAATTACAAGAATCTGATTGATGGTAGAAGATAAAAATTATCAGCCCAAGAGTTAAAATAAATCTGTAATATCAAGTGACTTACCTTCCATGACCATCAGCATCAAAGGGAGATGCAAAATCACGTGTGGCATTGAAATCATCAACAGCAATTGCAGCACGAGCAAAATATTGTGCCCCTACTATCTTCCCATCACATGCTGCTCGGGGGAAGTTCATTCCAGTGGCACATTTTCCTCTGAATTTGGAGCTATTTAAAGATCCCGAGGACCAATTATTTATAAAACTAGGATGCAAAGGATTTATTCCAGTATCAATCAGACCTATTACCACCCCCTCACCAGAACGCTGTGCACCTCCCAAATTTGGCCACACATCAGCTGGAATCCCAAGAAAGTCAGGCGAATGTGTTGTAAGCTTCTCCATTTTGATATCTTCTTGGATGATTCTGACTCCTGTTGTATTCTTCAGAGTGCTGAAAACCTGAAATTGTCTTACAATGTCACACTATTCCATGCTTGTACATATAAAAAGGAGTCTTAAGTTCAACAGCAAATGGCATTAGATAATATAGTGTCAAGTAAGTTTTTTGCTACAGGGATTTACCTCCTCTGACTCAACGTGGACTGCAACCCCATTGAGCAAATGAGTGTAGCTATAGAGTTTGGTATAGGTGCCTTTCTTGAGCAGAGATTCCAAAAACAAGTCATGGCTAGTACTCAAACTCTTTTTGTATGCCATAACCTCCTCATCCATCCTACAAAATGTTAATATAATCAGTTATAAATCACAGGCTTCAAAGAAAAAGGTAAATGCAGGAAAAATAGATGAAACCTGGGATTTGTTTCCTTGGATTTGAAAGAGAGAACAGGTTCCCCATCCATTAGAATCATGAAAACTTTGGCTTCAACAGGTAGGAGGCCTAAAAATTTGATGATGAAAATGAAGAGAACGAAGGTGAGAGTGGAAGACATTGATACAGCTTACTTCAGAGAGAGCAACCTTTATCCTTGACTTGGCCTGTGAGGGAATGCTTAAAAAAATTCAGTTTTCCCCTTATGATTTCAAAGAGCTGGAGGTCTTGATTTTTTTTATTAAGTGTCAAATTTGACTATAAGTGACTTTAGGTGATGGGTCGAAACAATGCAGCTCATTTCATCTATCGAACTCTTTCCCATTACACGAATATGCAATGCATGGTTCTCATTTTCTAACAACTTAAATTCACGTGGTTTAACCCATCTCCTCTCTCTCATATGATAATGGGAATTGAAAAAAAATCCAAACAGGTCCTTCCAGAAAAATGCAGAGATGTTGCGCTATAATTCATATGAGAATTTGAGAAAGAAAAAAAAACTAAAAAAGCACCCAAAAAAAAAAAAAAAAAAGCATTTTTATATCATTATTAGCATATCCTCTCCCAAAAAGCCAACTCTTGAGCATTCACAGATAATCATATCCTTTCAAACTACTCGAGTCCGCAAAATTTTCTCATTAAGTGAACGCGGAATTCAATTCAACAGAACCAAACATGAAATTCTGTGGTTACAACTTACAAGAACATAATGCACTTTCTCTTTACAGTATTACATAAAATAGAACAAGAAAGGCAAAAGAGAATACAGTCTAGTATGATATTACAACGTTGCAACTGGACATATTAAATATATAAATTACAAAAGCAATGAAGTCAGCACTGTAGTTTGTAAGCACTGGAGATTGTGAAGATATGCCTCATATCGTATATTTGAAAGAAAATCCTGTAAAAAATGAAGGACTATTGAAATCTTTGCTGTCGAGTGTACTCCCAAAGAGCAATGGCTCCACTGACATGAACATTAAGTGACCTAACCACTCCCAGTTGTGGAATCTCAATGCAAGTATCCAGTATATGAATTATATCAACAGGTATACCCTCCTTTTCACGCCCAAGAACCAGGACCTATCAAAACAATGAAATAAGGAAGCTTTCTATAGATTTCATAAAAGAATCATATTAAGTATCTCACAAATTTCTTTAACAGACAGTGGAGCCACCCACAAACATAAAAAGGGAACAGCATACCTTCACCAACCCCACCTTTTCGAGAAATATATGATGGAATTGTTCTTACTATTATTTTTAAGCTTAGATTTCTTCTATTTATTTCTCATATGAGCAGCTGCACAAGCAATTATCTTCCCTAGTCCCCTAATCAAGTACTAAGGAATTGACAGGTAAGTTTAGGAGTGACTTACTGTTTTTTTAGGAAAGACATACTTATCAAGCCGCACACTATTTGCTGTTTGCTCCAGTCCCAAGATAGAGAAGCCTTCTTGCTTCTTTTTCTCAAGGAAATGCTTCACGCTATTTACTGGGACTTCTATTATGGGAACCCACTTCTCTGCAGTCACACTAGAAAACAAAATGCATGCAAATCAATGAAGAAAAACTGCCAATCCATTTGCTACACATCCATATTAAAACATTCACAAAAAGGAAAAATCACCCAACTGCTATGAGAGTCTAACAAATCATCATATGATTTATGGTAGATCCAGATTGGCAACAAAGGCACAGTTGACTGATCCTCAATATGAAAAGAGGAGAGGTGACCTTAATCTGAATTAATATAGCTTAAATAACAGACTATAATGACATGAATTTCCAATTTTAGTTAGCACTCCCAACTCTGGAACTGTGATACCTCAATCCAAAACCTCTTGCAGATAGAACCCCATTTCAATGTTATAGAATCCCAATTTCAGGCAATTTAAATTGTCAAGCTACTTAGAAATCTTGTATAGTACATACTTGGGGAAAGAAGACAAACCAAAAGTTAATTCTACGTGCCCAAGATCAGACTTGGTGCTTATGTTCACAACTACAGTTGACTCTGAAAAATGCAACACCCATAGCGAAATATGAAGACTTAAGAACAAATGCTAGTTAGTTATCATCAAAACCTGATGAGCTGGAATTGCTTGTCCTGCAATATGCTTGCATCTGCAATGGCTAATCCAGATGCCTTAAATATCTGCAAGGAATAATAATAGGCATGAAGAGAAAAATAAATAAAATTGCAAAATGCTTCAAAAAGAAATGCAAGAATAACCAGTCATGGTTACATAAGTACTGGTATGAGCTAGACATACCTCGCATGTTCGAGCCAATCCAGCAAGGTTGGGTATTCGATCAAGGAATGATGCCACAAGAATAAAATGTTGTCGGCTTGCTCTTAGTCTTTCCATCGTCAAAATTCTAGAATGAACTGACTGATCTAGAAGTTCATCTTCCTTTTCCATTTCTGCATTCCAATGGACAAGAATGAAATATAGATATTCATGAATGGTGGTGTGAAACCACTACAGGGCCAATGAAACCTTTGAGATTTATAAGCTCATTTGGCTTGGGTTATCCCATCACTCCACTTGCTTTGCTCTAAACTATAACTAATTATTTTGGCTTGGTCTAAACTATAATTTATTAATTTGAAATAGAAAATCCCATAGGGCAAGATAATAATATCATTCTACCAGGCTATTGAGAGAGTTTAAATATTGTTTTTTTACACATACATACAAACAGGGGAAAAAACACTTCTATAGAAGAAGATTTTCCCTTGGCATAAAACTTAGATTAGACACAGACTCTTCAGTACTTTGGTAACAGTGATTCTTAAACTCTTCTTCTCTATCTAATAACCTTAATTTCCCCTACACAAAAAGGAAAATAAAGAAACAAAGACAAAAACACACATACCTCTTAAGTGCTAAAAATAAAAAATTGCAACCTATTGGAGAAAAAGTAGACAGTAAATGAAAAAAGCCCATACTGAACTCTACCAATACTACCAATGGATGAAATGCTCAAAAGTAATAGTTCATTATTACTAGCTGGGGAAAGAAGGGAGGGGGAGAGAGAAGAGAGTGTGTACAAAGACAAGAAATAAATTACAAAGCAAGGGTGAAAAGTGCAAATGGAAACAGAAGAAAAAGAGATCCATGCACGTGATAATCACATCTGAGTAAGCAGATGAACAAATTGCAGAAACTAGGATGTAGTCAATCTACTTGTGCATTAGATGTAGAACTTAAATATCTGTTTTTCACCCCTTTAATTAACTTGTAAATATATATACATACCTAAAAGCTGTTTCAATGCTTCATTGTTTTCCAAAATGGAACTGGAATCAGCATTTTCTTTCTCATGTTTGGCAGGAGTAATTTTTTTCTGAAAATCCAATGATGTTTCTTTATGTCGTTCCACATTTGATAATATTTTACTGTAGTTAGGTTCTTCATCAATTTTTAAAATCTCATTCTTGATAGTTACAACATCCTTTGCCATTGAACATCTGAGGTCCTCCCTCACATCCTGCAACTCATAAAAGTAAGATGCCACCTATGAAAGAAAAACCATCAACAGATGATAGTGCACTTACGTTTAGAAAGTTGAGCACTTGCTCCAAGAGGGATGTTGGAACACATTCAAACTCAAGTTCCTTCAATGTAACAAAAAGAAGTAACTCAGAAGCGAAAATATCATTTATATGAACAGAAACTAGATGCCTTTTCATCAAATGTATGTCACGTGGAAAAAATATTGAAACATGGCAATGAACTCAGCTATCATCTATGGAAAATCAGAAGCATTCATTAGTCCAGGAAAGACATGCATCAATCAGTATGTTTGACCAAAAATAATAAATGGTAGGACAAAAAGATAGACCTAATTCTAACTCATTTTCAATTATAATGCAGTCTGACCATTCAAAATGAAGGGGTCAAAAAGATTTTTTAAAAAATGTAAAAATAAAATGCCAAGGAAAACAAACTACTAATTTCTTTTTTATTCAATGGATACTTAATTATTCAAATTAGAGAAAGAAATACTCAAAAAAGGAAAAATTCAAACATATTATTAATTGAAAAGTTAATCCAGCAGTTACAGCATGCTTCCTTTTAACTACAGCAAGTCATGCAAACATTTATTTGACATTCTCAAGCAGTCCCACATAATCATGCAAGTGAATGTTTTTAAACCAGACCAAATGTCAAACCAGTTTCATGGCTGGTTCTTGGTTTAACCAATCCAACCACTTCAATAAAACCATAATTATGATTTTATTTTCAAAAATTAAAAATCAATTAACTAAAAAATATAAAAAATTAGCTAAACTAGTAAACTATTCAAACTAGAATTTTCATGGGTTAGTTTTCCTTCTTTTTAAAGATTTTTACTGAAATTACATCATTTTTATAAAATCTTGTTTCACTGGTTTTGGTCTGGTTCATGGAATTTTTTTTTAATTTTGACCAGGCTGAAAGCAGTCAACAAGTGCCTGTGAACCAGACTGGACTGCTGGCCAGTTCCCAGTTCAACCAGTCAAATTGTCCAATCTGGTTCAGTTTTCAAGATTATAGAAGTTAAATAACAATTTGAAATTTCAGCTTATTATTCTACTCCTATGAGCATAAAACAAAATCAATCAAATGTAACGTCATTGACGACCTCAACCCGGTTGACAAAAATTCCAGCTGGAGTACTGGAAATAATGGGATCATAGGCATCAAGATATCCTTCCATTGATGCTCGTAAGCTGAAAAAGAAAAAAAATCAAATTAACACATCTAAAATCATCAAAAAGATTACAGACAGAGGGATGTAACTCATAAATACCGCTATATTCAGATCACACAAGTTATAATTGACAATACACAAATATTCATAATGGGCTTATGACCAGGAATCACACAAGGAAGATATAAAGTTCCACTTGCCATCCAATAAGTCGGAAACATTTAAATGTTAGAAAGATAGCAAACTAACTATTTTGCTTCCCATTTGCCTTTCAAGTAAATTTAAGGCTTCCATCACTTTAAGAATTATAATAAGCATCAGAACGGAACTGCCGACTCAATATGCTGACTTTGCCTGGTACTAAGTTACAAAACTCATCAAATTCAAATGGAACAGTTTTACTAAAGTATTAATATGAGTGGCAGAACTTTCACTGGCTCTATCAAAATTGTTGTTATTGAAAATCTAGTAGTAGTTATCCCAAACAATTAAACAGAACAACTTGGTCTTTTACATGAATATGTACACCCCTACAAGATCATCATATTAAAAAAGATAAAATTATTTTCCCACGAGTATCTAATAGCCATGGTGAAAGTTATGTGCTGAATCAATTTAACCCTGATAATGCACCCTATTTATATGGGACCAGGAAAAAAAAACACTTTAGCATATTGAAATGGAATGTTTAAACCCGATAGATTAAAAAAAATAAAGCATCAAAGATTTTGCTTCTACTCGAGCTTCTACAGAAAATGGAAGCAATGTAAATGGTTTCCAGCAAATATAAATACTAGGATCATGAAATTTTCAAAAATGTCATATCTCCGGATGTAGATAAATATCATACCGCCTACAATCAGGGTTCTTCGCCAGGTATGATTTCAAATCTCCAAAGCACTTTTTCTCCAAGGGTATCGTTTCAGAGAAACCAAAGTCCAATGGAGAAAAATATTTAGAAAAAACTTGGTAGACTAGCAACTGCAAAAAGATAGTAAGTTATATTAATGATGGACAGTACGAGCATTTATATTGACAAAAAAAAATGTATCGCAATCGCAACAATCAGAACCTGAGTAAAACCTCGTAAGCTATGGTGATGCGAGGTTAACAATGGAACTACAGGAGGAAGTAATTCATCCAAATGCCTGGATTGAAAAGTGCTAGATGAATGGAGGATAATATTAGCAGTTATGAACACATAGGAAGACAGCGCCTGTGCATTGACAAATAGATATTTAAGACATTTTAGTAAAAACCATTAATAATTAAGGCACATTAAGAAGATAACGTATATAAATATAAAATAAAATAAAATCCATATCAACAAATGCTGTCCAGTTAACCAAAAATTAAGTATAGAAAAGACACCCATCTATTATCATGCCATGAAGTAACTCCTCTAATGTAGGAGTGATTCAAATTGAAGAAAAAAATTTTAATTAAAAAAAAAAAAAAGAGGCCAAAAGACCAGAAAAACCAAACCTTTGCAATCATTTATTTTGTTTTTAGCCAATACTTTTAATTTTACTAATTATAGCCAATTGAATTTTTTATTTTTATTTTTATTTTTTTCCTTATATTTTTATAAAAATATATATATATATATTTCTCAATCCCTTCTTGTGGCTTGAAAATGATAACCGGAATATTGTCTCAGACCATAGACTGCATCAGCAAGAGTTACAATGAATTTTGTACAATAAGCAAAATTACTCAAATTAATAGTTTAACATATATCTAACTACATAATCACAACCAAAAGAAAAAAAAAATTTATGGTTTGTGTTCATATCGATCAAAGGTAACACTTTTTTTACTGCAATAACAATACGTAATTTTGTAAAAAAAAATAATAACAGAAATGGGCTTTTATTTAATATATAAGAGGAAATATCTAGTAGCCTAAATAAGACTTCAAAAAAATGCCCACTAGTATGGTTTATAATGAGGCCCAAATAAGGATTAGGGTTTTAAAAAAGAGTTATTAAAAAAGAAAAACGAAAAACAAGGGAAAACATAAGAAGAGAGAAAGAAACACAATTGGTATGCCGCCACCTCTCTCTCACCTCCTCCTCTTCCCTTTTACTTCTCATCTTTCTGAGACAAACGTTTAATAACAGAACACATCAGGCAAAATGTCTGAATCATTCTGTTATGGACAGTACAAATGTAGATAAAAAAATCAACACCCTCTCTCAGAGGGTCCAGCATCAGCTGGACAAAATCCTATTACAATTTGACTAATATGGGAGTTTCGTATCTTTTCTGAAACACGCTGCCAATAAACATCACTTTCTCTAGAAGCAAACATGTTTACACCACAGGGGCCACATAAGTTTCCTCTTTTTTCAGAACACAAGTCTTATAATTCTTTTTCTCCGTCTTCAATTTTTCCTGTTGTTTCTTTATTTCCTTTTCCGGTATTCCAACAAAAAGCCACCTCAGTTTTGGCCTAATTTTTCAACAAAATTAACCATGATATTCAGAAGCAACAATAAGCCATTCCAGGTTAAGAAAAAGTTATACAGGAATGGTTCTGTTGCTCTGACTTTTCACTTTACCCCAGAGTAACGTTGGTGGACACACAATGGACAATTAAAATGGACATAGATCTTAGATATAATCCTCTATAAAGGGAAAAATTACAATGAGAGAGAGAGGATACCATATCAGACATGGATATTTATCAACACTGGCAGCCAAGTCCGTGCGCAACATAAAGTAAGGGAATAAGGTTGTCAACTTGGTTAGAAACCAAACAAACCGAAAGAGCTCAATGAAATTTGAAAGATTAATATTATCTTCTTCACAAATCCTTAAGTTGCAATGGATTTAAGATGATCAGGAAAGCCAGCAAGGATAAGTTCTCATTATCAGACAGAAAAGAAATTCTTCAAGAGCTATTTAATGAATATCTGATCTTATGGAAAAATTCAGAGTGGAACAGAATTAAGCCAATCGGAGTAATTATAATGAACAAGCTCTTCAACGAGAAACATGTATGATTCAGCGGTCAGACAGTCACCTAATATGAATTCCTCAATTCAAGAGTCAAAATTCCAACTACTATCTGATTGCAAGTATATAAGCCCTAACATCCAACTGTAATCAGAATTAAGCTTAGAGAACTCCAATATACATATTTACCTGGGGCCTAATGTCATAATCTCGTAATATAGGAACCAACTGTTCCCCAACCTGAGATGAAAGTAAAACAAACAAATAGGATCAAAAGAAAGAAGTGAAACAAAACCAATTCATAATAATTAGTCTTAAAAATATAAAATTATATCAAGCATTAGTTTCCGTACAGACTCTATAGCATGCTATTCAAAGCATAGCATTACAGTTACACAGAAGAACTGTGAAACATTCATCTCACTTCAGAAATCACTACACATGGCCTCTGATGGTGACAAATTCACATGTTTCATAGGTCAAGTTGCAACAGCAATGACTGGTGAGCTAAATGGTTTTAATTTGAGAAGTAGGTGCAAATCTACAGTGCCAAAGTCTAAGCACCTGACATCAGGCACTTCCACAATCTAGATGTGTATGTAGTTATCTCCATATTGGGAGTAGCCATATGTGCTTTTCCTGGCTAGTAATGTAATTTACTACAGGGTCTAGGTTGATATAATTGATGGAAAATTGCATTGTTTTTCTTTTTCTTTTTTTTTTGTGGGTATTTTCCAATACTATCTCTAACCCCTCTACCTGCCAGGTTAGATACACCTATTGACCAATTCATACTAAACCTTGTGTCATATGCTTTCTCTGTACACAGCCCATGTCTCCTTTGTGCTTTTTACCAAATTTCTCACTTGACAAGGAATAAGGAGGAGAAGTAAAGAAAAAGGAAAGGAGACGAGCAATCTGGATAAACAGACTGAATTTTGCCTCAACCAACATAAATTTCTTACCAATGATGGAAATTTCAAGTAAATATTAATTGCGAATGTCTCTAAATATTGTCGAACTGCAGGCAAGTTGTTTCTCTGCAAAAAGACAAAGGAAAACATTTGACTTCCACAAGAGTAAAAAATTAAAACTAAAAAAAAGTGACAGTTACATCCAATCAATTAGGAATATTCACAAACATAAATTCTTTCTTATATCCAAACTCCAAAGTCAAATGAGCAGTAACTGACAGGTTTATCGTTATTGCTAAAGCTACCTTTTTGAGGTCATGGCTTTTAACAGACCTGTAATTTTAATGCAAAAAAAGAGCTACCAAAGTTTAGAAAATTATGGCATTCCATGAGCCATGTAGAATCCACTCGCATCTAGGTATGACAGTGAATACATGGAAATCTGTGGAATTATTAATAACCAAGTTGGTGCAGTTAGTAAGGCCTACTTACAGGTTCATGGGGTCCATTATTTTCTTTTAATAAAGAAAGAAATGATATATAAGAGAGAAAGACACAAGGAACAAAAAATAGAATATAAAATCCTCCTACAGGAACTTGGTAAAAAATCCTAAGCCAATACAAAAGGGTTCTCAACCAATCACCATTGGCTCTTGTATATTTAACATCTACTAAATAAATTATTCCAAAGAAACTGTTAGCCAAATACAAAATGTTATCCCATAATAATTTAGGGGGCAAATGGTGATTCCTGAATGTTCCTTCAAATTTATGCACACCACCCTGTCATCCTACAGTAAACAGACATTAATAATAAATCAAGTCAAAATGAGAAATATACATAAGCCAAAAACCGAGGGGGTTCCACTTTTAGTGGCTACTCAAATCCTTCCTTGATGCAGCCATTTAGCAATCAACAATGAAGTTCTAATATTTGAAGAGGGAAGTATAAAACTATAATTCAACTAACTGAAAGGGATTTTTGCAAATTACACCTTTGTTTTATTGTTTATTTCCAAACACACAGATAGACCATCCGCCACAGATGAAAAAGTATTACTTATTTGAATTTGTTCTGAATGATTCCTGCCGAAGTTTCCAAATGAAACATGCTATAACACAGATTCAAATGATCAACCTCATAATAATAAACATATATGCTATCTACAATTAGTTGCTATATCGTGTGTGTGTGAATGAATGGTGTTAAGAATATATAATATGGGAAAAAGTTAAGAATATATAATATGGTGTTTGATTAAATACAAACATATTAAGTGATTAATATAGAAATTGACTCCTCAACCTTAATAAGCTAGCTTTTAAGGTTGATTCTCCTAAATTTATATTAAAAACTTAACATGGTATCAGAGCATAATTGATCCTTGCAACTCCTCCTGTTATATCATAATTTGGACTGAAATTTCAATTTCTCTTTCAATTTCCGGTATATTCCGAATTTAGTTTGATTTCAATTCTTGCCCCGTAGTGAGTTTCTTTTAATTATCTTTCGCCCGGTAATGGGCTTTCAAATTTGTTTCTTCACCCAGTGGTGAATTTATTTCAATTGTCACCCAGTGGTGAATTTATTTCAATTGTCTTTCGCTCGGTAATGGGCTTTCAATCAATTCTTATCCCGTGGTAGATTTCGCCCGTGTTAGGCCTTCAATTGTACCAACCCAGTCCATATCATAAATTTGCAAGTGTCGATTGGGTTTAATCAAAAATTGTCTTCGCCCAGTTGCCACTTAAGGGGGCTGTTAAGAATATAAAATATTGGAAAAAGTCTCACATTGATTAAATACAAACATATTAAGTGATTAATATAGAAATTGACTCCTCAACCTTAATAAGCTAGCTTTTAAGGTTGATTCTCCCAAATTTATATTAAAAACTTAACAAATGGGAAAGAGAGACCATCGCATAGTTCAGAATGGTTAGCACATAATTTCAGCTCAAAATTACACCTGCCTAGCAAAACCTTAAAAGTCATGCAGCAATGCAATTGGAAAACCAAAGAAGAGAAAATTTGAGACAGTTCTTCTAAAATATATGGCCAAATTCTTTACAATCAAATGAAAGTTCACATTATATATAAATTGATTATGGGAGAGAACTAGCAGATATTGACATGTTGTTTAACAATACTTACATAAAGGGCTATGTGCAAGATGCCAGTAACTTGCTCAACTATATCATCACCGACAAATCGTGATAAAACACATATCATTTGCCAAGCACGTATTTTACGCCTATGGATCTGTAGAAAATAGATGTGCCATTGATCAGTATAGTATAACAGCACAGACCAAAAGAGGAGAGATAAAACTACATATTTTAACTACAATGGAAAGTTTTTTAAACTTTTTAACCACTCAACTATTCACAACCTTTTTTTTCAGTTAATGCACTGTTAAATAAATAAAGCAGTTTCATGATAAAATTCATTAATTGTATCACAAAAATAAGAACCATAACCAACCAACATTTCTCCATTACTTTTTGCCACAGTAGTTTACATTTTATTTCCATATCATCTACTTGCATTAAAACAATTCCAGTTCTTCATGGTACTGAACTTCAACCAAGAACCAAAATATATTACTCACCCCACTGTACTTTTTGTACAACTCCTTTGCAAGATCCTTGTCATTTACCTGCATTAACCATTTATGCAGTCGAGATTATTATTCAATTACATAATGAAATATGAGATATTCTATAAGGAGACAGATATACATCGTTACCAAACTAAACAAAAGTCTCCGTCTGATAGTATTTAGAAGTATCATGACATTAGCATGATCACAAATAGTTACAAAAAAGGGTATCCAAGTCAGGAACTAATAACATATGATATCTAAATAAAGATCCAATAGTACAAGACTCTTTTTTCAAAAACTTCAAGCTAGCCAATTAATATCCTCTATAGTTCAGGTCAGAATCGAATCAGTACCACAGAATCAAGAAGCTCCAGCAGAAACAATTTGCCAGATTCAAGAGCAGCACAACAATCTTCATTTTCATTTGATGACCCCACCAAATCAGCCAAATCAGCCAGCTTGTAAAATAGAACAGCGACAGAAACACGCGCATATAATTCTGTATTGATAAATGCCTGAGAGATAAGTCATGAATTAGAATGAAACTTCATGAAGCAATTTAGAGAGGCGCTTTATATGCATTATGATCACCATAAGAAAATTGTTGCTAATACTACTTAGCATGTGGGTTTCCATATATACCTATATATATTGATGTGAGTTGGAAGATATTCCAGAAGTCAATAAAGGTGTTGAAGACTCTGATACTTTTGCTGTGACAGCAGTCTGGTTGTGATGTTTTTGGAGGGAAAACTTGTATTCAGATTAGCTTCAGTGTTAGCAAGCCAGTTGGTGGGGTTAGGTAGAAAGTAGGTCTTGTAGTAAGATAGAAAAAGTTCAGTATGGGTTAGATTGAATAAAAAGTAGCTATGGCTGTGGTGTGGGTCTCACTTAAGACCAACCGTTTGTACTTAAATCATGCATATACTCAATTATATAAGAGTTAGAACAATTAATGAAATTACTGCCCTTTGAAAGGTTCATTTCTCAGAACCTGTCTCTGAGTGTGTGTGCTGTGTTTGAGCTTTCTGCCCAACCATTTCTCAACAAAAGTTACGAAAATATTTTTCACTCGAGAAGTGTTGAACCAGGAGACTTCATTCTGTAAAAACTGGAGAGATTAAGAACATGTTTGACTATGATTGAAGTATCAGTGTATGCCAGCCAACCAATCATAATTCCCCAGAGTACAGTCAACTTCAAGGCATACATACAACTTAGTAGGAAAAAAGGGACACTCAACCTTAATAAAATCTCAAAACATATCTATGTCCACATGCCCTTCACTATCTTATAAAATGATAAAGCAGGAAGAAATAGGATGGCCTTCATTGACCTCAATATTTGCATCCATGATAGAATGTAGTAGTCAAAAAGGCAATTTTCGATTTCAGATGCAGCTTCTAATCCATGCTGACAAATTCTTGCATGGGCTTAGCATCTACAATTAACGCATTGTAAAAAGCTTTATTTTCACTTTCTTAGGTTTATGAAGATTGGATTTCTTTGAGGTGAGATTTTCATTGGTTTACTATTAGATTTAGGGGTGAGCATTCGGTCGGTTCGGTTCAAAACGGAACTGAACCAAAATAACCGAAATTATGTTTTGAGAAAACCGAACCGAACCGAATTTATAGTGAAAATGAACCGAACCGAAAAAGTTCAGTTCGGTTTGATTTTTCAGTTTTACTATTTTTTTTCTTTTTATTATAATAAACTATATATATATATATATATATATATAATATTTACATAAATATATTAAAAATATATATATATTAAAATTTCGGTCGGTTCGGTTTAAACCAAAATTTTTTTTTGGTAAAAACCGAACTAAAATTTAATTCGGTTTTTTATTTTAAAAACCGAACCAAACCAGTCGGTTTGGTTTTTTAGTTT
The DNA here is from genome assembly GCA_949750685.1 of Vernicia montana. Classification (NCBI taxonomy): domain Eukaryota; kingdom Viridiplantae; phylum Streptophyta; class Magnoliopsida; order Malpighiales; family Euphorbiaceae; genus Vernicia; species Vernicia montana. Next base: position 20,329 of record CATKHJ010495571.1, read on the forward strand.
CGGTTCGGTTTTGCTCACCCCTACTTAGATTGATTATGGCACAAATCTTTGCCCGTGATATATTAAGGAGTTTCATAAATCCCTAATTGGTTTCAGTATTGTTCATTGAGATAAACCGTAATAAACGTATTTACCAATATTTGAATACCATAATTAACTCTAGAACACTTATTTATCCCTATAAAAATAAATAAATAAAATAACAGACAAAATTAAGTTGCTCCTATATAATTTTTTCCCCCTTAGAAATCTCATCCCAAAATAACTATATGATACGAGTTTATGGCATAAAAAATTGTTACTTTATCAGGTAACCATATCATGCAAGATAAAGAAAATGATAAATTGGACAGCTTACTTCAGTCAGCTCTGCATCTGGGCTTTTAGCCAATAATGAAACTTCAGTCCTTGCATCGCGGTTTTCAGCTAATTCAGCTTCAAAATCTTCATCAAATGCAACTGTAGGAGAAAATTATCATATTGAAAGTACTTTTTTTAGATATAAAAGCAAGGAAAATAAAACTACTCATACGTATGATGTGAAGAACAGAAGCATGTCACCCACCGGAACCATAGAGTGTAAGCAGTCTTAGTTCTTTCACATAGTACTTGATTATCCTTGGATGTGAAAGCCACAGCCCTGTTAAATGCAATGCCGCAAGACGAATTGTACGAGGACTTTTTGTACCTTCCTCGATAATATTTTCAACAAACTGCAACAATGTTATTGACAGATAATAAAAGCTGTTAACTATCCTCATGAAGTGGACCACATGTAGGTCCTGCACAAGGAAAAATTGTGAGTCGCATTCAATTAAACACAAGAGGAATAACATACCCACTTCAGAGGTCCAGGGGCATTATTAATTAAATGCATCCCCTCATCAGCAAACACAGAAGCATTCAAGACAGAAGACAAAAGCGCAGCGATACATGCAACCCTTCTCTTGTTGTTGCTGACATGCAATATCCAAGAAGAACGAACCAAATGCCACATCATCTACATTAGAATTGAGTCATCCAATGATATGTGAAAAAGTCAGATCCTTCATTTGAGCAAAAAAACATGCAAGAAAGAATACAAAAGGCGAAATTTATGGGCCAATAGCGTAGGCTCACGGAAACTCTATTATCTCTTGAGTTTCTGCAGTAAGCTAAGATGTCACCAGTGATAACACAAGCCTCTTCATCTACTAGCTTAAACTTTTGGGTGGGATGCTACATGCCAATGATATGATCAGAGCCTGCGGTTGTAGTTTTATATTTTGCTATTGCTGTTGTCCCGATGTGCTAGGCCTATCATTTTAATACTGGCACAGTAGACAGTATAAAGTTTGGTATGGTATGGTCATATATAGAGTATGCTCCTCTCCAGGCACACTTTCAGTTTGGATGCTGTAACATATTCAATGCCCATTCCCCTTGGTTTTTAATTAAACATTACTAGCATATAGTGTTATGATGTGAGCAGAAGATTACCCAGCCTACACTAGGGCTAGAACAATTGACAACCATTAGAAACATTGCACCAGAGGCACACTAATGCTCACAACAAAATCCCACTATGTCATAACAAACAAACACATGAAGACAGAAGCACAGTACAAGGCGAACCTGGGCATCCACACCAGTACATGAGGAAACAAATGATCCTGACTTTCCAGAGGCCAACAGCCCCAAGGTCAATCTGATAGATCTCAGCATTGGCAAAGCAGAACATTCTCCAGCATTCTCAAGGCTGCAAAATATTTGAGAGAAAATTTACGAGAAATTAGAATATATTATTTCAATATTATAAGATCATAAATGTAGATTCAATTAGAGACCTAATTTGGAAATTAGACAATGATAACTTTAGGTTATCAGCATACTATTACTCCATTATTGAAGGCCCCAGATATTTCGGGCAACCACTCCTTTTTATATAACAGTACTGCAAATCTCATCATCAAAGATGCACGGGGAGGAGAAAGACCACAAACATTGAATTTTTTTACTAATAATTAGAACAAAAATAACTAATAAAAAGCTCTCGCTTAAGTAAAAGAATAAGTGCAAATTATTGTAAAGGTATCAAGCACAGCCTAGTTTAACCATTACAAGCATAATAAAATTGTACTTATCTAATGAAAATGAAAACACACCCAAGAATGACTCACTACTTCAAGTAAGCGCACCTTGCTTCTTACCTCTCAACGAGATCATTAAAAATGCATCTGATTGCCGCATCTGAGAAGAATGATCTATTATTCTCTAAATGAAGCCCATTCTCAAGAGCATAGTGACCAATAGAAAGCAGAGATTCTAGGCAAAGCCACTGTATCAGTAACAATATATCAGTTGGGACACTCTTAGTGAACCTATCAGTCATCATCATCATCATTCATATAATAAATTTCATATCACATTAACAGCATTGAAAATTTATCAGAATGAAAGGAGAATAGGAGATACCATTTTAACACACAAATTGTATCAATGTAACAAATGCATAAATTGGTAGCCAATCAGAAACTAAAGAGCAAAGCAAATTTATCCAATGTAAATCCTATTCATAAATGCAACTCCCTTATCCAATTTCCAAGATAAACAATGGTGACAAAAATTCAAGCACCAACCAACAACATGAAAATAAATGATAAGGATTACAGATTAATAACCTTCAAATTCAGCAACACCGCTCTTCGTGTTCGCACCAGTACTCCAACAGCAAGAAGATTATTGATATTTTGAAGAAAACAAAGAACCAATGGATCTAACCAAGCCCTGCCTTCTGCAGATGGTGGTGATTTATTATTTTCCCTAGTAAGATCCAAAGCTAGTGGAGAGAATGTGGAAACTAGTGCTCTCAGGACGGGAGCTAATGCTTCATATGCTGCTAGACAAACTTCTGCTTCACTCTGATTTGGCACACTAGATCAATTGGCAGAAGTAGAACAAAACGAACTAACAAAATCTTCAAAACTAAAAGAACTGGTGAACCTGCCAATACTTTACTAAGTAAAGATATTCAAATTACAACACACCTCAGAATCACAAGTTGGAGATGACACAGTCTTCCAAAAGAATTTCCACATAAAAGTCCAAGCAAACTTGAGCTGAACGTCACTTTTAAACTGTGCACACCATGATGTGATAGATGCAACTGCTCGCATTGATGTTATCTACAAGGAAAAGATTACTAGTAATGCATGCTTCAATGAAAGCATAATCTACGTTAATGGATGAACAATTAATAAAAATCAGAACAACAGGAATATAGCCAATTCTTTTTGTTCCAGCAATATGCATCTCCAAAATCTTAGACCAGATCCGATAATTAGAGCCATCCAATTTAATATGGATGGATGAAGGAGCATCTTGAATGGTCATCTTGGATGTTTTCTTGCTGTCAGAAGATTCACCGTCAGTTTTAGTAGACATATTGTGGTGTGGCTAGTGTTTTTTAGGAAAGAAAGCGGCTGGGATTTTTAGAAGAGAGGAGCGGCTAGGGTTTTAGGAAGGAGGAGCAGCTGCGGCTAGGGTCTTTAAGGAAGAAGAGGTGGCTGGAATTTTCAGAGAAAGAGAAAAAGATTATATCCCAAAGCTCTAGAAAGAGGAAAAGATAATACCCCAAAGCTCTGATACCAAGTTGTAAATATGCAGCATGAATACTTTCATATATTTTAATGATATATATACAAGATTCAAGGACCTATATATACGGTAAATAGGTCAAATATACAGTTGTGTATATATTCCTAAATTAAGGGAAATTATACAGGAAATATACAGAATAGGAAAGAGTCATAGCCCATTCCTATTGACTGGTTATAAATGTATCTCAATTAAGTGAAATTCCCTTTGATAACGCTTATATATGTATCTCTTAAAGATCTCAATTAAACTAAAATTCACTTAAAATGATGAGTCAAAATTTTTAACTTAAAATTTGCAGTAAAAACAATCAGTCATTGGAATTTTGAATAAGTTTGCAATTTAGAAATATTCAGCTCTTAAATTTTCAAAACTTAATTTTCAGTTTTACCAAAAACTACCTAAATGTATCAAAATAAGAGTGAATAAATGACAAACAAAATTTCAGCTATTCTTAGACCCCAACTTGCAAACACCACTATACTCCAATGAACATGCTGTATAAACTCATGGAATGAGGTAGAAAATAGCCTAAAATCAGTATAAACATAGTCCAACAGTTATACTAAGGCTACAAAAGATTTCAGTGTCCATGAATATCCAATGTTTCAACAAAAGAACAAGCTTTTAAAAAAAAAAATATATATATATATATATATATATATATATATATATAAAAACATACAGCTTCCAACACAGCAGTTGCAGTAGAAGAAGACAGCCGGCGTTGACTAGGGCCTCCAAGTTTTCCTCTCACAGAGCTAGGAAGATCTGTGTCCTTGGCAACACTAGTCAAGAAAATGGAACAGGATATACTAGCAAATGAGACCAGATCCTCCTGCAAGCCAAAAGAAAAAGAGAAAAGGATTCAGTTACACCAATAAGTTATATGGAATCATACACTGAGCACACAGGAACAATTAGCTCAATACCAGTATCGACAGAAAAAGATCAGACAATTTTCCATTGATTACAGAAGCTTCTGCATAACCCAATTGGTCCGCTGCCTCAGGCAAGTTAACTTCCAATTTAGATCTGATTCCAATACCACATTCAAGTGCTTTCCCCTTCATTATCTGAATCTCTTCAACCAGGTTCATGGTAAGGACAAGAAACTTCACAGGTGACCAACCAACACGATTGTATTGTTTGCAGATGTTAATTCCACAATTGCAAATAAACTGACAAACAATATAAAACAAGAGTCTAAATAAACAAAGGCAAAATGATAAACTTTTACCAATAGGCAAATACTAAATTTGCAGTAGAATGATATGCTCTCAAGTCTCAAATAAATGGCCAAGAAAATAAGAATCATTAGCTCATAGTTCAATTGGACAAGCAGGTTATATTTGTACTGATTTTAAGCCAGCAGGTCCTTTCTTTCCTTCTAATCTAATACACTATACATATAAAGAAATATTTTTTCCCTAGGGACTTTCCAAAATTAGGAGAAAAATTTGCTCAAGGAAAAGGATTCCCCATTAAGCAATCAAGCAATGCACCATCTTGGCAGGAAAAGCTTTACGCGAAAACTAGGTTCTTGATATGTAATACAGCAAATAATATCTTTGACAATATGAGAGTTTATATTCTGTAAGACGAGCACAAATACCCCAGCTGTGAATAAAAAGAAAGTTGCAAACATAATAGCAACAGAAAACAGCACAAAGATAAATGGAAAGAGAACTCTGAACAGAAAAGGGAAGGGAATTCGGAGCATAAGTTCCATTTGTGTATTCTCTCATTTCATATAAGCACCTACAAATTTGCTGATATATCCATGCCCAAATTTACAAGCAACAATACTCAGTGCCATCAATGTTTGCCCATATTAGCATTTGTATGCTTGCTAATAAATCAAATGCCTAAAAATATAATTAAGGGGTAAGTACAAAATGTACTATGTGGTTTGATCCTTTTACACTTTGGAGTCTGTGATATTTTTTTTTTACAAAATGGGATATGGGGTTTCTTCCGTTAGTAATATAGGGTCCAGAGCGCTAACAGCGTTAATCAGTATTGACATGGCGCTTACATGACATAAGTGTCACTATTGCCACGTTAGCGCCATGTCAGCAGACACTAACTGCATTAGGGCTGTAAACACCAAATTGCTAAAGGTGCAAATCACATACCTGTTTTTGTCAAAAAAAAATTCCACAGACCCCAAAATGTAAAAAGATCAAACCACAGGGTACTTTTTTGTACTTTCCCCTATAATTAAGAATATTTTCAACAGCATCCCTATGTAACAACATGTAGGCTGAGAATACTACATAGCACAGTCAATTAGCATAAAGCATTAGAAGGTGAAGACAAACCGTGAATATAGGTCCTAATTGATCTTCCCTCTTGATTACAAGAAAAAGCACTCTTGCCCATTTTTTCACTTCAGATTCCCATGCATCCAAGTCTTCATCATCAAAATTAATAAAAGTGTCAACCAAAACTTGAGAACTTGTAAACCTTTCTGGGAATTCCTGAAGGCTTTTTAGAAGCTTAATCTCAGTACTGCAGTTGCTGGAATTGGGAATTCCCAAAAGCCATTCTTGCAATTTTACTCTCAAGGGACCTACAAGAGAGAGAGAGCCACAGAGGAACAGAGAAACAACAGAGATTGATCAGAAAATACTATGCAGCAGGGGAAATATGTATGTGTGTGTGTGAGAGAGAGAGAGAGAGACTAAATGAATTGAACCTAAATCTAAAGTGCAAAAGTTCTAAGATATATCATAACAACAAGAATTCAAACTTAGAAATTTGACAAAAAAAAAATGCTAGCAAAATTTGCTCTTTACAGCAGTAATTGATAACTTGATTTCACAATTCCATTACTCTACAAGTAAGTGTTTATATTCATTGCATCCTTTCATAGTAGTGATGTAAAGCACATATAAGGGGGAATATGATGAGTGGATAGCCACCATAAAATATATAATTTGACCTCATAAATATAAATCCTGCAAAAGGAATTTAGATTGATAGTTTCATATTTCACCATACAAGTGTACTTCAGTGGAAAACAGGTTACCACTCCTGTAAGAAGTATCTCACAAACATAAGTATGCTCTTTATATAGTGGGTACCTGGCCTATTGTGCAATAAGTTAAGGGTTCAAATAATCAAAAAAATATATAACTCCTTTATGAGGCATTTGACCCTAATCCACAGGACTCTCTCTTCCTTAACATAACAGGAAAAAGCATCATGAACATCATGCATGTATTTGTTAAAGTATAAGCACAATTCTGCTGAGAGTAAAAATGGAGTAGCATTTCATTGTCACATAGCAAAATAAGTTTAAAAAATGACAAATTTAGAAGGAAGATGATCAACTGCAAACAAAAGTAATAATTACTACAGAGATTCACTACTGCTATCAAGCACACGTGCAAAATAATAGCACAACATAAGGAGAAAATGAAGGAGAGGAAATTAATAAAAGCCAAAAAAAATAGCAAGATAGATCAACAAAGGGAAAACAATATATTAGGGGAGCAAAACTGGGGGCAGGAACCCATGTAACATAGCTATTCCTTACCCCCATAATCGGTAAATTCCCTTGGCATTGTTGAAACAAAGTGCAAGAGAATCTCAAGTGGCACATCAAATGCACTAACAACGGAAGCAGCAGCATCCAGAACTTTCTCACAAACTGCAAATGCCAAAATGGGTATCCAAAAAATTATGCTAAAGCCTTTGGTGCTGCAGTGTACATCTTAAATTACAGAAGCACATATATCATAATCTAACCAGATTAGTGATTAGAGACCTCGAAGACGATAAATAGGATTGAAATGTTGTTTGCTGCTCTCAATGACAAATCTCAAAATATCCAGTAAGTCTGTTTTGTCAATGTGATGAAATTTTTTTGAAGAAGATCCCAGCTGAACCGTATCAGGGAAAACATCTTCACTCCATTCAGCTTCATTTTCATCATGTATTCCCACTCCACAAGCAGCTGAAGCAATACATTCAGCAAGACCCATTAATCCAGCTCTACCAAAAGACTGATGTTTAGCAACTGATGCTAAACAATGCAAAAAGACAATTCCTTTCCTGTAACCATATGAGATCAATTGAATACATCAGCCCTTTTCTGTTTCAAGAACCAATTTTTTTCCTTCATACAGACCACTCCAACTAATTCCACAAACTAAGTTTTTTCTTTCTCCCTGTGCCCCAGCAGTTAAATGCCCTTGTCTTTGTCAAATAGAACATTCAACTTGAGTTAGGGCCAATAAAAGAGAGAAGACAGGAGCAAGACCTATGATCCTATTTGTTTGAGCAATAAGGAGTCTGATGATGAATGGATCACAGAAGGGAAAAACCCTTGTATATCCAAAGACAATGCATGGATGGATATAATGAGTACTTTAATGAGTGATTTGAAATTATGTATGAATTTGCCTTTTAAATTTGAAATGTTCTTGAATATGTTTAATTTTGACAAATTGTTTAAGAGTGCAATGATGCAGTTATGCATACAATACATAAATCTTGAATTCAACAAAAAATGTTTCAAGCTTGAAGAAGGGCAAGGCAGTGAGAGGAAGACACAAGGAGGAAATTCCCTACCTTCCATGTTGTCAGACATGGATGGGATGGGGGATTGCTAGACCCAATCCACCCACCCCACTGCCATCTCTAGCAACAGGGTATGGAATAAGAACTCATACAACATGTGATAACATACCTTGCATTTAGGTATCTTGTATATTGACATAGAAATCTGGCTGCACCTTCAATAGTCCTTGAAGTGTAAACTCCTTTTACCCCTGAAAAAAGCAAAATAACAGATGTTGTAAGTTTCTTTTTGCTCATGAAATTCCTGAGGGTGAAACAGAAGCATTGATTAAATGCTCTCTTTGAAAGGTATACTTAAAGGCTCAGTATAGATAAGGGTTTTAAATAATGGAACCAGAAATAGTAAAGGAAATGGAAATGGTGTCATTGAATCAGACAAAATCATTTTCATTTGGCCGCTGCTGCCGTGAACTTTTAAAGCCATTCAAACTATCACTTAAATCAACAACAAACAAGAATTTAATAAAATATAACCTACTGAAATATGCAATAATTGGATGAAATGTAAGAAATGGTAGTTTCTCATGTTTCATCTACAGTTTCTAGGTGATTGATGCACCAACCATAGAGAAATGGAAAATAACATAATGATGGGCTAAAATACCATTACCAAACAGCTGAAACATTATGAAACTGCCATTATTTAAAACTCTGGTACAGAAAAGCTAAGGATGCAATTGAAACTCCAACCATTTTAATATTTCTACCGTTTTATAAAATTTTATGAAAAAAAGTAAACCAACATGAATACTAGGACAAATAAAAAAAATTCAATTTAGCTGGCCTCAACTATAAGAATTGACTTAAAAGCTATGTTTCTATTTGGGCAACTAACTGAAAGTTCAGAGAGAATAGATCCACCCTCGGCTTCAATATTGTTAATTGAACAGATAGCATGAAGAATTGAAGGAGAATTATCACCCCCCAAATGAGGCCATAATTACTAAACCTATTCCAAATGAAGGGACAACAAGGTTACTCAACCTATTCTAGAAGGAATCTCAAGTTTTTATTCCCTATCAATTGCTTTAATAGATAGCCACTCATGCTAATCCCCCTTTTTTTTTATTAAATAAAAAGTTTATAAAAGAGGAAGGAAAGAAGGAGGTATTCAGTATCCTCCTAACAATATGCTCAACAACAAGCAAACACATGAAACAATTAAAAAAGCAATTGATCCCACTGCTCCCTATACATTCAAAAGCAATCAGCTGCATCCCCACTCCCTATAAATTTCCCTGTATCCTTCTTCCCCTCTCTCTCTCTCTGTCCCTCTCTCCCTTCCTCTCTATCTCTCTCTCATATCCAAACACATAAAATGAAGCTCCCAACCTAAAACTGTTCCATCTCCATAAATATACTTTATCACTATGAAACAACTACTATTAAGCATTTTATGTGGGCCGAACCAAAGAATAGTCACAAGTGATAGAAACCCAACCATTTAATATAAACCACGATATAAGGCTCCAAATGCATTTACAGGTGAATCAACATGCCAGATATGAAAAGAAAGAGACTGAATGCTTTAAAAGGATTAAGAAAATTTTTGCAAGGCACTTTCACAATAAAACCATAAGAATTTTAAGTTATAATAAGCTCAATAGTGAAAGCACTCATAACAAATCAAATCGAGAGCAAACCAAAATCTTTGTGGTGCACAGGGTCATTTAATCCTTCAATGAATGGACCAAGAATAAAACTTTCAGGCACTGATTTTGCAGCATCACCATACTTCATCCACTCAATGCCCAAAAATGACTGCATGATCAAGCACCTAACTGCATTACAGACAAAAAGAGAATTATCCCCAAAATTGTCAATCAATTTTGTATGAAATTGATTTATCTGACCACATGGTTATGCTAACAAGTCAAAAATACCTTGAGGATTATCATGATGAAAGCCCAGTTGCCATAAAATTGTTAACCAACTAAATACTTCCCCCAAAGTTTCAATCTGATTTTGGCAAACTCCTTCATAAATATAGTTTGCAAAATTATCATGTGATACTGAAAATTGAAGCAACAAGGTTATCTGCAAGAAAACATTAATAGTTAGTAGCTACACCTACATTATTAAATTCACTGTTTATACCACAAGAACACTTGATGCTTCCTTTATGTTGCTTCTTTAAAATTACTCTCATTTTTTGGGTTGGAGGAGAATTGATAACAAAGATCTTTCCATATTATAGGGGAGAAAAATTATCCAGATAAGAGATTCAAAGTGAATCAATCAAGAAAATGAATGATATGGAAAGCTGATTACGCACCTGGTGATCCCATGCAGCTTCTACCAGATGAGTACCATACTCTTCAAGCATTTCATATAGTAGTATGAATGCCTCCCACTGCTGCTGAATGTCTAAGGGAGAATCAACTGAATTGCAGAATTTCCCTACACCCAGTGATTTAGCTTCCTTGTCAGCCCACATTGCCCTCTTTGTCATACCATGAGCAACTGAATGTTTATCCTGTGATTTCTTCTCTGGAAGAGAAGAGTTGCATTGGTTTCCTCCAGTTATTTGTAGTACTCTTTTCAATATATGTAATGATTGCTTCCTCACTAGGCTTTCCTCATCAACCTGAAAAGATCATCACCATTTATTGAAAAAAAAAAAAAATCAGCATGATTATGAACTGCTAAGTTTACTGGCATATTATAGTGAGAAAAAAATTGGGGAGAAGTTTTCTCAAGTACCAGGCCTCTTTTTATTTCAACCCAAAACTCTCTTTCAGCTCTCATGTCAAATTCTTCTGCTCTGATACTTGCATCAGCATTTTCACGCCTTTCCGTACAAGAGAAAAAGGACAAGTATAGAGAGAGCACACAATAGGCATCTCTTCTCTCAAAAGGTCCAAGAGAAAACAGTGATTTGCTGCACTCCCATATTTGCCTAGAGAAAAGGTTTCTGGAACCACCCAAATGAACTCAGTAGGGAAAATAGACTTGTATAATTAGACAAGGTTTTAGGTAAATTATAAAACAGTAGACTCATACAATCAAACAAAATAGAATCATCACCTAGAAAGAATACATGTCTTCCCATGAACAGAGATTTCCAAAGAGTGATGAGAAACAAAAGCTTTGAAAAGGATTGGGAGAAGAAAGCCAATAGCATAGGACCGGTGTTCCAAACTTTGTGAAAACAATCGCTCATTCATATTACATAGATCCCAGAGCAATTTACTAAACAGTTGTTCTGCATGACAAGACCCATTTTCCAACATTGATTCTGTGGTTGAAGATGACTGGAAACTTTGTAGAGCAGAATCCAGTATCAAGGTTAAAACATGGCATGATATGGACAGAGGAAAAGACCTAGATAGAGACAGGATGGACTCTTTATCCAGATGGAAATCATCTATTGCACCATTTAAACCCTGCAAAACTGAATATTGATCCCATTCAAAGATATCCGATTCCTCATTTTGAAGCATACCCATTGAAAGACCAGCTGATCTCAGAAAAAAAGGCACCAAAGTTGCTTCTAAAATGTCCCAGGAATCAGTCATGCTCACAGCATCAAAGAATGACTCTGCAATCTAGGTTTAGAACATGCAAAGTAAACAACAAAATAGGCAGTTAGCAACAAGCAGATAGTAAATTGAAAACCACTGATCATTTTACCTGGTTAAGCATCTCACGCTCAAATGCATGAACCATCTTCATCAATGGAATAAGGCATCTCCAGATAAATGACTGCATACTATTAGGATTAATCCCTGAATAGAAACTTTAATTAGAATAAGATAGATATGTTTCACAACAGCATACTATTCATCCGTGTAAAAAGGCCTTCTCCACTTATGCATGAACAATCCAAATTCAAATAACAATACCAAAAATGATGATGATGATCACTGATCAATGACAATTCAATGCAAATACAATAAGAAATGACATTCTGCAAAAGGTGCTATAAGAAAAACAAAGGAAAAAAAATTATGTATTTGTAACATATTGGCACCAAATTATAGCAGCTATTTTTACAGTTTTACTTCTGTTATTCTTGATCCTAAGAAGGATCAATCCATTAAGGTAAAGGATTTTATGACAGGTAATACTATCGCTTCCACAGTTTCACTCAAAGAACTTCTGTCAAAGGGAGGCAAACTTTGACTGTGTGATGCATGAAAGACTTACCAAAATCCAAGAGATTTGGAAAAGAAAAAAGAAAGGTCAAATAGTTATAGTGGTGTGCATGTCTGCAGCAATTTTCTGCATTTGATTAGAGAGAAATGCTAGGATAATTAAGGATAAGTAATTGCCTCCGTAGTAATTGTAGAATAAAATCATTTCCCTACTTTCTCCATGATGTCTTGCTTTTATGGACTTCAAAAAGGTGTCTTAGGTTGGTAACCAGCATAATTAGAGAATTTTACTGTCTTACTTCTGGCATTTCTTTCATCTCTTTTCCTACTTAGAAAAGGATGTATTATTGTCATCCTTGTAAATACTCTATGCTTTCCTTTCTCTAAGAAATTCATTGCCTTTTCAAGAGTTGAAACTAGTCATGTCCTTTGGGGTTTGATGCAGTGTGGCAATTCAGGGCCTTTAGCGGGCCAACAAAATCTACACCAGTTAGGTGCAAAATTAACATTTTATTCTAAGGCATGCAAAAGTAGGTTCAATCCAAAAATGCAATGGGGAGAAAAATTAATAAAATATTAAATATTGGCAGATAAGATAAGGAAAGAAAGTAAACATAAACAAATTTTGTAACAAGCTATGGCAAAATTGGCTGTTATCCTTGCATATTTTCATTTCCTGCAAATTATTGGCAATCAAACTGAGAAAATAAATATTTCCACATGAACTGTTGGGGAAACAGCCTGATAGGCATGGAAAGATCTTTTATAATAAGGATAATGCTAAGGACAAAAGGCAAATATAAAAAGCAAACTCATGTCTAATGCTAGACTAAGGACCATAACTCACCAAGCTTCTTCAGAAGATGACAAAGCGCTCCCACCATTGACATAAGATAATCACAATGACCAGGGTCAAACTTTGTGCCGTCCTTGATAAAATCCTATGAAATATAAACAAAATCAGTGTGAACTTAACTCCAAACCAGTATTTAGTTGCCAAGAAAAGGCTATGGCAAAAATGGTTCAGGAAAGGTTGGAAGGAGAACAAGCAACCATTCCAATCTTTGAAAAACTATTGCCAAAGGACAGAGAAAAAAAAAGGGTTCCTTAATTGATCCCATAGTGATAAGATTATTAGCTTTAGTTCACTGTTACTTGTATATTCCCAGGAAATGCAAAGTAATACACATTTGCTTTTCTGTTTCAGCTATACTTAGCTACAATGGCACTAAAGTGAAAGTAACTTGACAACACAACCACCCTGTATTCAGCTGCTTGTAAAACAGAGCTAAAGAAATGGAGTTCAAAGCTTCATTATCTTACATTAAACGCCTTATTAACCAAAAACCCACCTTAATAAAACCAATTTAAGCAATACCCAAATACCAAATTAAAGTCCCTGTAGAAATTACAAGATAAAGTGATAAAATTTACCTTTGTAAGGTCAGGAAAAGAATCGAGAAGGGAAGCGAAAAGCGAAGATGGAGGTAAGCCTGTGGATGCTAAAATGCAATCAAGCATTGCTGGGATAGCAGCCAAAGGGACCTGTTTAAAGCTGGTTGAGAGAGAAGAAATTAGAGAGTCCATTGAATTGTTCTCTGTCCTACTCATTCTTGCAAAAACAAGTGAGCTCTTTGAAATAAAAGTGTGAAGACGTTGGATTCAAACAGCTCTGTGATAATAAATTTGATGGGTGTGCTAAACCCTACCGTAATTTTAGATTTGCAATTGTATCCTTAGATTTGTAATAGGACAAGCACCTCATCTTTCACTTAATTTATTAATTAGTTTTTATTTTTTAAGAAAAGAAAATAATTAGTTAGTCCCCTTATTTTGCTTCCATCGGTAAACTAAATTTTTTTTACAATTTTCAATGATATTTTCATTAAGTCAACCCTTTAATCAATTTTTAATTAAATTATAATATAATTTTATACTCATGATACCTTTTTATACACCCAGATTCAAACTGTCACATCTCACTTATGGCGATATGACGGTTCTAGGTATAGATAACCATAAAGGTATCAACAACCAACCTGTAGAACCCACTTAATCAATATAATAATATAATTAATACCATTAATTTCAGTTTAGTAGCATAATAGGTGTAACTATACCATTATCCCATATTCACAACCTGCATTCAAGATACACTTCTCAATAAAACACTTCGATATCCTTAGCTTCTTATAAAGCAATAAAAATCCTCTCAATGTTTTATCATTGTTAACACGTTACAATTTCTAAACAATTTAAGAATTCAATTTAATCAATTACTACAATACTAAATTATTATAATCCATGGAGCTCTAAAATGGTTCGACTCAACAGTAAATTGAGATCATCTTACTCTCAGCAAATTAGTCCCAAGTGAAGATGAATATTTGAGATTCACTTGCTGAATCTGCTATTGAACCTGAAATAAAACACTGTCGGGGTGTGAGATAAGTTCAGTGAGCACTTACAATAAATAAGAAATAGTAGACAAATATATATTTAGCAATAAATTGTCAGTCTTTAAAGTTAAATATAACAGTATAGGCGAAATAACTTTTCAATGATCAGTATTAGTTGGAGACTAATAATATAGTTCCAATGAAACAATGGAGGAGACACAGTTTTCCAATGATTAATAGCAATTGAGAAATTTGTGAAATAGTGGAGGAGAAACAAATTATCTTACGATCAATAGCAATGGAATGTCAATTTTTGGATTTCAATATATCAATATAGAAAACTCATTTAGAGTCTGGTAACGATGAACAATAATGGTTGGACTTCAATAATGATGATTTATGACAGTCGGAATTGAATATCAGTGATCAAATACA
>CATKHJ010495854.1:0-10764 GCA_949750685.1 Vernicia montana
TTTTGGTTTTAAATAATCTCGATTTGGCTCTTAAATTTAATTTGACTTTTGAAAATTAATTTCATGAATGACAAGTATTAATGACAATTTATAATGCATGAGCATGACATAATTATGAGATATATGAAAAAATAAAGAGCATATATTTAAACATCCACAAGTAAATGAGAGTATTTCCTCTAGCCCTTATGGGTACTAGGGAAATCACAAAATCACAAAATCACTCCTTTACTCCAAAAAAATAATTAAATAATTACTTTAATTGAAATTTACAAGAAAAATAATAAATTGACATTTATATGAAAAATAAAAGGGGAAAGGGATTGATTGGGATTTGGATTTGAAACTTGGATTTAGATTCCAAGCTTGCCTACGTACCCCATTAAATGGGGATCAAAATCCACGTAGTTCAATCCACGGTGAGGTGGAGGGGTTTTAAGGATCGATCAGATTTAATTGGTTTGGTTTGGTTTGGGGTTTGAGTGAGGGTAAGAGATTATACCTTCTTTTTGGGTTTGAGTGGTGGGAGAGTGGTTTTGCCGGATCGGAGTTCCGTTTCATAAAACAAGGTTGATTTTAGAAAATTACTTTGATTGCTTTAATTACTCAATTTTAATTAATTAAAAAGATTAATTAATTAAAGTGATTAATTAATTAAATTGAGTGAAAACTTAATTAAAAAATTAATTAATTAATTAAAATTGATTTTTAATTAATTAATTAATTGTGATTACTTAAAATGAGCGTGGGAAAATAATTAGTGAGAGAGAAGAAGCAAATGAATAGCCAATCAACAAGTGCTTGAGGTATCTTTTGAAAGGGAATGGAAGGGGGTATTTATAGGAGCAGATGGGGGGAAGGGGTGTGAAAAAGACCAAAAAGGTGGAAAAAGGGTAAATTGGCCGAAAAAAAGGACATCCACGGGATGCGTCGGCGGACGCGAGTGATTCTCACACGCGTCTGCGAGATTACGTGGTAGACGTCCGCCAGCAACACTGGCATACGCGCTAGAGGGCCTGGCGGATGCACCAGGCCCTCTGGCAGATGTGTTAGTACGGGATTGATACATCAGCCCCGTACTAACGCGTCCGACATGCGTTAGTACGACGCGTGTCAGTCATGGACGCGTGGTGGCTGCCAGCCGTCTGGCGCGTCTGCCGGCGCATCTTATGGCGTCCGTAAGGCTGCCTGCACGCATCACGCAGGGCACGGCTCACGGACGTCTGCGAGCTGCCTCGGGCTCCGGGCCTTTTCGTCTTTTGGTTCAGTTTTTAGGATTTTTTGGGTCAGTTTTCGGGGGTTCCGGGTCAGTTTTTGGGATATTCTGAAGTCTGAAAAATTACCGGTCAGTGGCGGTGGATCCAAAATTAATTATCAGACATATTGACAGTTAGTTTTGGGAAAAATTCGATCGGTCTATTGTCCGGTATAGATAGTACAATCAGGATAGGAAAAGTGTCGGTTTGGATAGAAAAATATTCTGATAAGCTCTGGTGAGTTCAGAAATAATTTTGGAGGTGCTAAAATGAGGGTTCACAGCTGCCCCCTCATCGGAACTGTTTATTTGTTAGACAGTTTTGATGAGCGTGAAGTCAAAAGTTTTGATGGATCTGGGGTTGGAAAATGATTCCGGATGCATTAAAGTCATTATGGTAATTTTTAGAGTCTGATCTGGCAGGTTTATTAATTTTTTGGTCTTTTTAGCGTAAGAAACACAACTTTGGTCGGAAGGTAGGCAAATTTGATGCCCATAGATAGAGAAAAATCATACGAATATATTGGGACTCTCGGATTTGAATTCTGAGTTAAAATGCCCCTGGAAATGCATTTTTACTCAGTTGAGTAATTATGGGGCATGTTTTTCCGTATAAGCAACTCTATAAATAGAGCCCTTGGCAGCTCATTTCACTTTTTTTCTTCAGCTCACAAAGGTGAGCTTCTCTCAAATTTCAATTCTTTGTTTTTTTTTTCTTTACTTTTAAACGAAAATTCTTTTTTTTTTTTTTTAAATGATGATAACTGACAACTCGTTCTTATTAGTATGCTTTGTTGCGCTTTTCAAATTTAGCATTTTGCACAAATGGCTTCGAGATCCAAATATGGAGCTTCCTCTTCTCGCCACATTGTTACCTCCTCGGTGAGCGTTCCGCAGAGGCGCTTTTATGAGCTGCCTAGAGACAATCCGGATCCATCGCTCCTCTTGCAATAGCCTGATGTGCACGTCTCATACGAGGGGCGTCTGGTGGTCAGTATTCCTTTTACCCCTTTTTTTTTTTTTTAGAAATTTTTATTGCTATATGTATGTATATACACTGGTTGAACATAGACTATGACAGTGAAGAATAGGGGTGGACGGTGCCACTTAGCGGAGGTGATCAGGTGTGTCACCTCGGAGAGTGGTGTCTGGATGTTGCTAGAGCCTACTAGTTTCGTCGATTTCTTGGCGATGAAGACGCCTGATCAAGCCAATATGATATTGATCAAGGCCTTGGCTGAGAGGTGGTGGGATACCACCAACACCTTTCACTTCGCTTGTGGGGAGCTGACTTATACTCCACTTGATTTGTACATGATCTCGGGGATCCGTTTCGGGGTTCGGTCCCTAGATATGTGTAACGACTGGAGGGTGACTTTTTCCCCTGAAGAGATGCAAAACCTGATTGGCTTCGATCATCCTAGGGATAACATCTACATCAGGCGTATCCTTCTTCATGAGAAGTTAGACGGGCTGGCGGTGGGCGACCTTGCTTCTGACGAGACTGTTGCTCAGTTATGTTTGCTGGTCATTATGGGTTGTACTTTTACCCATAATATGAGGGACACAGTGGACTTGAATGTCTTGCCCAGCTTGGTTCACACGGATGTTTGGGATCAATATGATTGGGGAGGTGCGATTCTGAGCACGATGTACCGCTAGATGATAGACCTATCTCGAGGGTGCGTCTTATCTGTTGGTGGGATGACTCTCATCTGGGAGGTATATATTTTGATCACGCTTTCTCTTCTTTGCTCTGTGAATTTTATCTCTATTATTCTGATAGCTCTTGTGCCACAGCTTTAGGCCTATGAGTACTTCTCCTTTATTTCCCCTGGGCTAATTAGGCAGTGGGTACCATATTTTTCAGCTGGAGTGAGATGGGAGGAGTCAAACCGAGGCGTCCTTCGCAGGCACACCCTGTTGACTATTCGGGCTTTCTTCGACTAGCTGACTGATCAGAAGGTATTTTCCTTGTCCTTTACCTCTTTCCTGTTGTCTTACTTTGACTTGCTTGCCATTTTTTTATGATAGATTGCCAGACCCTTCGGAGAGATGATGTTGTATGCTCCCTATACAACATTTGCGGAGGCCCTTTCCCGCAGATGAGCGTTACTGCGGTCTCTCTACTTTTGGCTATACTATTTAGGTGAGAGAGTCCATTTTCAGGTTATAGGATCCTGGTGTGTGCCCAGCCCTCCGCCAGTTGATATGTGTTATGGGGCTGATATCCCGGCTTTCTAGGAGCTTTTCAATGGAAGGGAGGCGTACCTGCATCAGTGCCCCAACCTGAACTACTTGGAGTTCTGTGATAGATTCCTGATGCGGGAGATTACATGGTAGGGACAATCTTCTAGTGCCTCTGCCATCCCGAGGGAGCCCATTCCTCCGGTAGCTCCTGAGATTTCTACGGTTGGTTCATCTGGGGGATATGTTCCTAAGTTTGGTCACGGTGCTGGCCCTAGCCATAGTACTGGTACGGTGAATTGGAATACAGAATACCAGCTTCCTGAGTAGATTGGATATTATGGTGCAGATGGTATCATGAGGACATAGCAACTTCCTGATACTGTTCACCCGGGAGAGCAGATGATCCCTGACGATATTGCCCAGGTACCTTTCTATTCCTCCCACCTTTGGAAATGATCTTTAGGTAGGATTTTCATTATACCTCTTTTGTGTTTGGAAAGGATCCGAAACATCTGACATTCCCTTCACACAGGTTCCTGGAGACTACGCTCGGTGTAATTACCGCGTCTCCCGCAGGATGGAGGTAGCCATTGCCGAACTTCTCACACGTCTTGACATTTCAGAGTCACAGGGGGCAGGAGATGAGGATGCTTCTTAGAGGAGGAGGATAGGAGGCCGGTTCTGATTGATAGCCAGTGCTGACTTGGTGCCGACCTTGACTTGCTTTCGCTACTATTTTTATTTGTTTCTCTTTTTACTCCCCTGATGGGAGATAATACTTATTTGGATGACTGTATCATTGATGCCCTTAGCGGGCGGTAGCACTATTTGGATGACTGTATCTGTATACCCTTAGCAGCGGTAGCACTGTGTCTGTTATTTGCTTCTTTTCTCTTTTTCTTGCTCCCTCGGCGGGAGACAGTACTTCCACGGGTGACTGTACTGCTATGATTATGCACTGATGTATGCACTTTTATTTCATGTTATGTGTTTTGATGATGCCGATGATGTATGCTTGTGTATGCATGATTTATTATGCGACTCTTTCAATGCTTTGCTCTACCATGTATGTTTATGCATTGTGAATGCCTGTTCCACAAAATCATAAAAAGAATTATATGCCATGTATGTAATTTTTGTGCAAAGAATGCATGATTTAAGACTTGACTTTCGCTGAATTACGGCTCCAATTTATTATTATTACTTTTGCTTATTCCCGGTCTTGAAAAACCCTGAAAAAGTCCTATTTTTTGAGTTTTCTGTCCCAATGAGGGAAGAAAATAGTCTGAATCCATGCTATAGAGCCCTGCTGGTACTGTGGGAGACCAGAAAGCTGAAAAGGGCAGGAAAAGCTGAGCGTCTGCTAGAAAAGTTGGCAGATCCGCCAATGCATCTGGCGGCTGCCACCATATGCTCTGGAGGATCCGCCAGGAGCTTTGGTAGATCCGCCAATGTATTTGGCGGCAGATACTTTTTTGGCAGCTTTTCTCTCTCTTCTTGATGTGATGGCCATTTGCATATAAATAGGCTCCCATCCCGAGGTAGAACTTACTGTTTCTTGATTTTTATGCCAAAATTCTGCCCGTTTCTCAAATTTTTCTTCAGTTTTCATTCTTTAATTATTTATTTGCTTACTTTCTTCTGATTTTCACATTTATGGAGCCGTATTTCAGTCATAGTATACATGTATGGACCAAGAAACTCAACAAGGTGGAGAGAATCAATTTGGGTAGATATGGCATTATAGCGGTGGTGACACTGCGAGGAGTTCGGGTAGATTGGGATTTTTTGAGGGCCTGTTTTAGGTTCTTGGATCCGATGGCCCATGTTTTCCGCTTGGGTACGGCCATGGAGGAGCTTTGCCCCATATTTGAGGAGTTCAGTGCCATACTTGGCTGCGATCGCGAGGTAGTCCTGGTGGTGCCAGAGTTTAGAGTGGGACATTTTCAGATTTTCTAGGAGTTTTAGACCTGCCTGAGGATGCTGCGAGCCAGATGGTTATTGATGGCCTGGTGGATCTGACTGCAGTGATTGTAGAGTTTCAGGATATTGTAACTCTGGAGACATGAGGAGATAGAAACTCAGGATGAGTGCTTTGGTTTTTTGTTTGATAGCAGGGTATCTATTCCTTAGTTCTGTCAAATGGGGTGACGCTAAAGTGACTGGTTTGGTACTCCAGATGGAGCAGAGTCGTTCTGTGGCTGGGGCAGTGTTGGCTAAGACACTGTTGAGTTTGGATTGTTGTGTGTGGGGTCTGGAGAGATGGAATGTTTCTCCTGTTATTCTTCAGGTGAGGAAAAGTATGTTTGTCTTACCCTTCCTATTATTGATGCTTTATAGGTGTCTGACTTTGGATTTTTGGGTTATCTTGCAGGTCTAGCTCATAGATCATCTCCTAGTGGTGGTTACCTCGGCGAGGAGTCCTTATACAGCTTCTCAGTATCGCATGAGGCCGATCCAGGTTTAGCGAGGCTCAGTTAGGGAGTGGATAGGGTGGTTGCTGGAGGTTGCCACAGAGGACATACTTTGGTATTGTCAGTGGTGTGGCATCAGGTCCTTTATGACTATAAGTCACGGGTATCGGGTGGTCTATTTGCTTGGTCTGAGCTAGATGACCTTTTATCAGGGGACGAGAGTTATGAGGCAGATGGGCCAGACTCAGGATGTGCCCCTAGTTGTACCCTTGTTGGAGTCTGCACAGATTACAGCTTCCATTGCCAGAGCTATCAAGGGTGGCTAGATGAGGAGTTATCATGCAGTATGTCCTGGGATCGGCTTTAGGACTACCGACGGGTATACCAGTTGGTTGGTTGAGGTGGTCTGGGCTGTTGAGAGAAAGCACCGGGCTGCTTTGCTCAAGGAGATAGAGGGTGACACCTTGGAGGAGGGAGAGATTGCTGGAGGCGCTGCGGATGATGAGACGGTGGGACATACGGAGGGGGTGACATGACCTTTGGAGGGGACCAGAAGAGTCATAGAGGGCTCGACACTACAGGCTGCACAGGTTGCATTAGTGACTTAGATTGCAGTAGCAGTGACAAAAGAGATAGTGACTGCAGTGAGGAGACAGGGGGACACTACAGAGTGGTGCAAAGGAGGGTTACTGTTGCTAGAGCAGAGAGGAGGACTGCTGTTTCTTGTGTTTCGAGGAGGATTCCTGTTGCAGAAGTGGGGACTAGTTCCCGGGCTGCTACTACATAGAGAGGGATTTTTGGGAGCAGTTTTGGAGCTGCAGGGACTCAGATTAGGCTTTTTAAGATGACCGTGGGGGTCAGCTCAGGTTATACCAATGCTCCGCCTACTACAACTGTGGGGGCTACTGAGACTTTAAGGATAGACGTGACCTTGGAGGAGATTCATGAGATTGTGAGGGGCTCAAACTCGAATGATAACACACGAGATGTGCATCCTAGGAGGAGGAGGAGGAGGATAGTCTAGATTTGGACATGACATTGATACATGTTTTTACTTTGTAGCTTTTTAGGATCTTTGCAGCAAGTCTTCTTTTTGTTCATGCCTGCAAGCTGATATGACTACATGATAAAGGATAAGCTATAGATGACATAGGAAAGTCTATCCTTTTTGTGATGATGGATTGTATCTTGTAAAATCTGATCATCGATATATGAGACATTTTTTATTTTGCTCTGATTTTTGCCTAAGCCGCCCTTGCAGGTTTTCAACTTAGCGAACACTTTTCAGTATTATTTTTTTTTTGTTAGCTCAGATTTTTGCCCAAGTCGCCCTTTCAGGTTTTCAACTCGATGAGCTTGCTCTAATTTCTGCCTAAACCGCCCTTTCAAGTTTTCGGCTTAGCAAGCATTTTCTTTTATTTATTTATTTATATTATTTTTTTGTTTAGGAAAAAGAAATCAAATGGATGATGCATTAGGCATAGAGGAAACAAGAATGAGATGCTTTGTTATATAAAACAAAAGTGCTTTTGTACTATGATTTGGACCGCACCCGAGTTGGGCTGCCTACGTATCCCTTACATTATTTTTTCTGTCATTTTCTTTTTAGGGAGAATCAGGTCCACATAGTTCTGATTACAGATGCAACAAAACTAAATACAAACATCAATTTCAGACAAAGTATCTCTTCAGCTGATCCAGTTTGTAAGGTTTGGAGAACTCATTTTCGTCTATGTCTATGAGGATAGCGCCTCTATCGGATAGGATCTTTTTGAGTACATATGGCCTAGCCCAATTTAGTCTGAACTTTCCTCTTGGGTCGTGCACAGGAGCTCGGATCTCTTTCAGGACCAGGTTTCCCTTTTGTAAACCCTTGTCTTTCACCTTGTTGAAATGTCTGGTGAGTTTCTGTTGATAACCCTGAATTATGTATATTGCATCCATTCTCTTCTCATCGATGGCATTCAACTGGTCATGATAGTCTCTAATCCATTCCGTTTCGCTTAGCTGGCTTTCTCTCATCACCCTAGCAGAGCGGATTTGCATTTCAATGGGGAGGACAACCTCCATTTCGTAGACCAAGGCATATAGGGTCACCCCTGTGAGAGTGCGAACTGTGGTTCTGTACCCCCATAAGGCGACAGGTAGATTCTCATGCCAGTCTCTGTGCTTCACAATGGTCTTCTGCAGAATGGTCTTGATGGTCTTGTTGGCAGCTTCAACTGCCCTATTAGTCTGTGGCCGGTAGGGAGAGGAGCGATGATGCTGAATTCATTCTTTTTGGAGCAATCATACTACTTTTTTCTGAAAGTAGGAGCCATTATTAGTGATTAACTTGAAAGGGGTTCTGAACCGATAAAGGATATTGGTTCGGATGAAATGGGCCACCTTCTTAGAGTTCAAGACTTGATATGGCATTGCTTCAATCCATTTTGTGAAGTAGTCCACAGCCACCAAAATGTATTCATGACCACTGAAGGACTTCAAGGAGATTCTTCCGATGACATTTATGCCCCAGGTGGCGAAAGGCCATGATGTCGCTATGGGATTTAGTTGCACAAGAGGCCAATGTCATAGCTTGGCGAAGATTTGACACTTATGACATTTATACACATACTTTGCACAGTCCTCATTCATAGTTAGCCATAAATAACCCAGATTCATGATTTTTTGAGCCAAAGAAATGACATTCATGTGCGGGCCCCCTTCTCCGCCATGGACCCACTCCATGATCTGTTGGGCTTCTTCTTCAGTCACACATCTTAGATGGATGTTGTCCCAGGATCTCTTGTATAACACATCCCTATTGGGTGTAAAGTTAGCAGCTAACTGTCTCAAGGTCCTCCGATCTGCTTTGGAGGCTCCCTCTAGGTACTTGCCGTTCTGAATGTAGTTGAAAATATCCCAAAACCAAGGTTTGGCATCAGCTAGCTGAAGACTCATACACATGGCGTAATACCTAGGTTGCCTCTTCAGTTCAATGACAATAGGCCTGTGTATTTCGTTGTCACTCACATCTATCAGTGAGGCTAAAGTGGCTAGGGCATCGGCGAACTTGTTCTTAGCCCTCGGCAGGTAGTGAAAGGAAAGTTCCTAAAAACTCTCCACTAAATCATTCAAGCATTGATGGTAAGGAACCAAATGCTCTTCTCTTATCTTCCACTTGCCAAGGGCTTGGGAGACAATCAGGTTTGAGTCACCGTAGACTTCGAGGTATTCTATTCTTATGTTGATGGCCACCTCTAAACTAGCTATGCACGCTTCATATTCAGCCTCATTATTGGTTACTTCAAAGACTAGCTTGATTGCCATGGGTAGGTGATCTCCCTTTGGGGTGACAAGAACTATTCCGGCTCTATAGCCCTTGCTGTTAGATGCACCATCAAAGAATAGCTTCCATACTTTATGGTCTATGGTCAGGATATCCTCATCTGGGAATTTAGGCTCAAATGGTTCACCATCTAGAGGGGCTGCAGCTAGCTGGTCAGCGATTATGCTTCCTTTTACTGCTTTTCTTGGAACATATTTTAGATCAAATGCTACAAGTACTTCCATCCATCATGCCATTTTGCTGTTAAGAACTGGCTTCTCCATAAGAAATTTCAAAAGGCTCTTATCAGCTAGCACATGGGTTGTGTATGAGCATAGGTAATGCTGGAGTTTGTGGCATACCCATACCAAAGCTAAATATAGTTGCTCAATCTGATTATAGTTAAGCTCATGAGCCAACATACATTTGCTTAGGTAATAGATGGCATTTTCTTTGTGAGAGTCTGAGGCATTCTAAGCAAGCATTGCACCTATAGCTTCTGGAGTAACAGATAAATAAAGTAGTAATGGCTGACCTGGTCTCGGAGGCTGCAGCACGGGTGGATTCAGCAGATACTCCTTGATTCTATCAAAGGCTTTTTGGCATTCTTCGCTCCATTGCTTAGAGGCTCATTTTCTCAGTAACTTGAAAACTGGTCCGCAAACATCTGCCAGTTGTGCAATGAAACGATTGATGTATTATAGGTGACTGTGAACCCTTAATTTCACACCCTTTAGCATACAACCAAACCCTAGAGGCACCTAGGCTCAGTAAACAAATCTCCGGAAGTCAAAATCACCAAAGATTGCCAAAATCCCAAAAATTGAGAATCCGAGCCTCGGGACCCAGGTCCCATCCCTTAAGCCTCTAAATCATTATTAGATCATCCGAGATTGAATAATGAGCACAACGCAACTGGAATCATGTAAAACGGATATGAAACGAGCGAGAACAGGTGAAAACAGGCCGAACAGGCTGCAGCGGGGCCCATGACCTCATAGGTCCATGCGGTGACCGCATGGCCATATGCAGTCATCAGTGCATGACTACATACTCCCATGCAGTGACCACATGGCTGTGTACGGTCACAACTTCATTTTTGCAATCCCACATCGAGAAATGAGCAGTCCGACCTTCTGCTCTTTCCCTATATAACCTGCCCCCCTCCGCTCTTAAAAGGAAAGTCACCACTTGCTAAATCAAGCTAATTGATTAAAAGCAATCAGTTTTTAAGGTTTAGTTAGAAAAGAACGTGCCTTTTAGTTTAAAGTTTTTATTTGGTTTTTGGGTGGTCGTTTCGAGGTTTCTCTCTGAAATCAGTTCGAAGGAGTCCCAACAATGCCGTCCTAGTAGCCGTTCTAAGGCTGTTGTTCCACCAAGTCGAGAAGGTGGAATTGCGATTCGGCCGTCCGAGGCAAGCCGCCGCCCGCCGTCAGAGGCTAGTCTGTCACCAACCGAGACAAGTCTCCGCCATCCTAAGGTATTTATTTTCTTTCTTTTTATTTATTTATCATCTTATTTTTGTTTTGTTTCCTTTAGTTTTATTTTATTTTTATCATTCTTTATATTGCTTTATTATTATTATTATTATTTTT
>CATKHJ010495866.1:0-20105 GCA_949750685.1 Vernicia montana
TGGGGTATTATAGAATCTTGGCTTTGGCATAAAAGGCATGGTTATGCAAGCATGTAGTTAATTCATAGCCTAAGCAAGGATGAGCTAGTTAATGGGCTTCCAAAGATCAAATATTTAAAGGACAAGACATGTGGACCATGCCAAATGGGGAAACAACATAAATCTTCCTTCAAGTAAAAAATATTGTAAGTACTTCTAGACCTCTTCAACTCATCCATATGAACTTATTTAGACCTAGTAGAGTTGCTAGTTTGAGTGGAAAACTTTATGCATATGTACTTATTAATGATTACTCTAGATTTACTTGGGTAAGTTTCTTAACTCATAAGAGTAATGCTTTTGATGCCTTTAAAAGTTTTGCAAAGAAAGTTCAAAATGAAAAATGTTATTTAATTTCAAAAATTAGATGTAATCATGGAAAATAATTTGAAAATGAATCTTTTGAAAATTTTTGCATTGAATTTGGTATTTCTCATAATTTTTCATCCCTAAGAATACCACAACAAAATGGTGTTATAGAGAGGAAAAATAGAACATTAGTGGAGATGGCTAGGACAATACTTAATGAGTATAGTCTTCCTACATACTTTTGGGCGGAAGCCGTTAACACTTCTTGTTACATTGCAAATCGTGGTTTTAAAATACCAATTTTAAATAAAACATCTTATGAGTTATGGAATGGAAGAAAACCCAAGATTTTATATCTTAGAGTGTTTGGCTGCAAGTGCTATATATTGAATACCAAGGATAATCTTGGAAAATTTGCATCCAAAATAGATGATGGTATCTTTCTTGGCTCTTCCACCACTGGCAAAGCTTATAGAGTCTTTAATAAGAAATCTTTAGCAGTTGAATAGTCTATGAATGTTGTTTTTGATGAATCTAGTAAGCTTGATCTTGGGATAGGTAGTGTCCTTGATGATTTTTTGTGAATTTGAAAAGCTTGATATTGAGGACAATTCATGGGAAGAGATGGTGAATGAGGAAAATCAACAAGATGTTGAAGCTCAACCTCAACAACAAGAAGATCACACTCAATGACTCCTAAAAGAATGGAGCTACCCTAAGGATCACCCCAAAGATCTCATTATTGGAGAAACTTCAAAGGGTGTAAGTATTAAATCTCATTTTAAAACTTTAGATAATAATTTTACTTTTGTTTCTCAAGTTGAGCCAAGGAATATTGATGAGGCTCTTAATGATGAGTGCTGGGTGATTGCTATGCAAAAAGAACTCAACCAATTTGAGAAAAACAAAGTTTGGAAACTTGTCCCTAAACCCAAAAATCATCCAATTATTGGATGTAAATGAGTGTATAGGAATAAGTTAGATGAGCATGGTTTCATCACTAGAAACAAAGCTAGATTGGTTGCCAAATGGTACAACCAAGAGGAAGGCATAGACTATGATTAAACTTATGCTCCGGTGACAAGATTAGAAACAATTAGAATTTTATTAGCATTTGCATATCACATGAATTTCAAATGGATATGAAAAGTGCATTTTTAAATGGTTTTATTGAAGATGAAGTTTATGTTGATCAACCTCCCGGTTTTGAGGATCATAAACTTCCAAATCATATTTTTAAATTAACTAAGGCATTGTATGGATTAAAATAAGCCCTTAGAGCTTGGTATGAAAGACTTAGTTCTTTTTTATTGAAAAAGAAAAGGTTGATACTACTCTTTTTGTAAAAAGACACAAGCATGACACATTTATTATTCAAATTTATGTTGATGATATTGTATTTGGTGCTACTAATGAAACTCTTTGTGAGAAATTTGCTAAGTGTATGACTAGGGAATTTGAGATGAGTATGATGAGAGAGCTCAAATTCTTTCTTGGTTTTCAAATCAAGCAATGCAAAGATGAAATCTTCATCAATCAATCCAAGTACACCAAAGAGTTATTTGAAGAAGTTTGGAATGGATGGTTGCAAAAGTAGCAAGACTCCAATGAGCACATCAACTAAACTTGACAAGGATTAAATGGGTAAGAATGTAGATGAAAAGAAATATAGAGGTATGATTGGCTCACTTATTTATTTTACCGCTTTTAGACTCGATATAATGTATAGTGTATGCTTATGTGCTAGATTTCAATATTGTCCTAAAGAGTCTCATTTAAATGCAGTTAAAAGAATTTTAAAATATTTACATGGCACATTGCATTTAAGATTATGGTATCCTAAAGATTCTTCATTTAGTATCATTGGTTATTCCTATGCAGATTATGCCGGTAGTCTCTTAGATAGAAAGAGTATCTCCGGAACTTGCCATTTTCTTGGTGAGTGTTTAGTTTATTGGTTTAGCAAGAAACAAGTTTCGGTTGCCTTATCCACCGCCAAAGCAGAATTTGTTGTGGCGGGTTATTGTTGCACTCAAGTTCTTTGGATGAAACAATAACTCAAGGACTATGGACAAACACTTGATCACATTCCCATCAAATGTGATAATACAAGTGCCATAAATTTTTCAAAAAAATCCAATTCAACATTCTAGGAGTAAGCATATAGACATTTGGCATCATTTTTTAAAAGACCACATACAAAATAGGGATGTTGTATTAGAATTTATTGATACAACTAACCAATTGGTGGATATTTCACAAAACCCCTAAATGAAGAAAGATTAAACTTCATTGAAAGGTAGCTAAGGATGTTTGATGGAAGCTCCTTATCATAAAAATGTTGTTTCTGAATGTATAGTGATATTCTTCTGCATAATATAAATTATTTGATAGTCCAATCATGAATCCTTCTCTTAAATGATCATATAAGTGCTCCATTTGATCAAATTTTGTGTGATTAATTTGTGATTAAGTGAATGAATATCATGAACTTGCATATTGAATGACTAAACTTGTGCATACATGGTGTTTTTGGATACTCAAAATATTTTAGATTAAAATTGCATATATATTTCCCACAAAATTTTGTAATTTATGAAAATCGCATAAATCGCGGTCGTTACTGTCAATTAGTGAGCGTGACTTTCATATCTTTTTCTGCCCGTTGGCAATTTTTGAATATCGCAATCGCAACTTCTCCTTCACGAACATGAATTACCTTGTTTTAGTGACCGTTACAAAGGAAATATGAAAATTGCGATCGTAACGAGCCATTCGTGGACACGATTTATCATTCTTCCTGAAAAGAAATAGTCATTGTAAAATGACCAGATTTGTATTAAACGCAAAAATCTGCCATTTTTTTGGCAGATTTAAGGCCTCCCATGCCTATAAAAATCCCTATTTTTTACTACAAATACTACTTACTAGTATTCTAAGCATTTCTCTCTCTCCAACTCTTTTTTCATCTTATTTCTTTCTTAATTACTATTTTGCTCCAAAGACTAAGTTTACTAGAGCTTCCAAAGGAAAAAAGCCCCAAACATCTCAAGGGCCTTCTCCTTTTGATCTCATGAGAGGAATTACCAAGGAAGAAAAACTACAATGGATAAAATTAGAAGCTAAACCAATACTAGCCAACAAAGTACCCAATCTCTTCAACCTTAAAACCTTAGGTATAAAGGGAGACATTGTCCACTACTTGGACAATTTACAATGGAGACCCTTTATCTTTCCCACCGAGGATGGCTATGAGGAACTCACAAAAGAATTTTTTACCACTCTCACCCTTGAAAAGAAACTCTCCGATCCATATGGTCTTATGGCATTAGATTTCGATTATTTGGCCAACTATATGATCTAAAATTGGAGGAAATGGCAGAACATTTTGGATTTCAACAAGAAGGTGCTTTAACTCTTAATGAGTTAGACATGAACTTCAATGAGTTTTGGCAAGAATTGTCCATAGAAACAAGGTATGATCCAAAATCATCTTTAGCCAAACACTTTTGCACCTTGACTTTTAGGATTCTCCATTGAATTGTCACATTCTCTATCAATGTTAGAAGAGATGGCAATAAAAAAGTTGTCCAAAAAGACATCTTCTTTCTTTTTTGCCTCATTAAAGGTCATAAAATCCAAACCGCTCGCTTCCTTATTGATCAATTTGTCCATCTAGCAAAAACCCCCAAAGGTGTCATCTTTCTATCCTCCTAAATTACTAAAATAGCAAACCATGTTGGGGCCCTCACTCTTCCCAACAAAGCCGTTCTAAAAACAAGCCTACCTCTTTCCTCAAATATGTTGGATATTGAATACATGCTTCACCCTAAGTGCATTAGAGAGAAAAATAATGCATATGAATATATTTTTGGAGAAGTTGGTGTTCTAGAGAAATCTAAAAAGAGATATAAAGTTGCTCTTCCTAGTGGAGAATCCTCTCAAGTAGAGGAAGGGATTTTAAAGAACCAAGGCAATCAAACTCCCTCTAGAGCTTCTCCATCTTCCAAAATCAACAAGCTTCTTCACAAAATTCTCAAAAGGCTTAATCTTTTAGATCACATGCATAGAGACATTGTGGATATGCAGAAGAAGATGGATATTCCTTCATGTGATTTAAAAGAATGGGAATTTAGTGAAATAGAGGAGGAAGAAGAAGATCAAGAACCCTAGTGCTTGGGCCAATATAATTTTTTTATCTTCTATTCTATATTTGTTTTTTCTTTTTATTTATTTTTAAGCATCTTGTATCTTTTTTTTTTCAAGTTGAATGAAATTTCTTTTCTTCTTAACTTTTGAGTTACTTGATGCATTCTCCATATGTGATATGTGATTTTCTTTATTCTCTTTTCCCTTAATTATCTTTGTGATGATTAGATATTCATATTTACTTTTTATTCCCTTTTATTCTTTTTGGTATATGCATTTTCGAATATGAATGTTTGAATTTAATTTCCTTTTTTTTTTTTTTTTTTTATCTTGCCAAAAGGGGAAAAGGGTAATGAATTTGAAAATTATTTAACAAAGGGGGAGATTTTGGAAATCCATTTGCTTAAGGGGGAGTAAAAATAAAGTTATTCAATTAATGGGAAGAAAATCATTTACCCCTTAAATATGTTAAGGAGTCTAATATTGCATTTAATTTTTTATATTTTATCACAAATTCAATTTTGTTGTAAAATCAAAAAGGGGGAGATTGTTGACCTAAGTTAGGTTTCCAACTTGGTCAATCTCCATTTTGATTTTGACAATCAAATTGAATAGTTCTAATAATTCATATAAGTATGTTTTGACAGATAAAATGCATTATACAAGCTTGAGAATGAAGAACTTAGAAAAATCTCTAAGTGTTTTTCTTGACGTGTAATTCACGCTCGCAATAAGGTCATAACGCTTGCAACATGATAGTTGCGACCGCACCATACTTGTCGTGATCTCAACACATCTTTTGGCCTGAAATGCACAATTTATCCAGAGGAGTTTGCGGCCAGTGTCGCGACCACAACTTCGAGCGCAAAAGAAGAATAGCGAGCGCGACCAATCTGTTGCGACCGCAACATTCATAAGGCTAAGTAAAGTCACAACGGTTACATTAGCAGCAAACAAAATTATGCCATGTGGCATTAACCGTTAGACACATATGAATATAGCGACCACGAAATACTTGTAGCAACTGCTATATGCATATCACGACTGCAATATAATGATGGCAACCGTGACCTATGTCTGATAAAGCATTTAATGCGAATTTTCTAGCTGTTGAAGGGAGATTTGGTTGAAGACTATTGTAACAGCTCTTTTGATGGATGAAAACTTTAAATTTCCCATCAAGAGACTTAAAGAATGATCTAACTACTTATTCAACAACCAAACTCTTGTAAATTCAATTCTCAAGCTTTCAATTCTTCATTTAACACTTTGTGTGTTTGTTGTAAGAGCATTCATTGCTCAAGGGTTTAGTGTTAGCCATTAAACACTATCTAGGTTGGGGAGTGATCCTTGTAAAAACTTTTGTTGGATTTGAGTGTTAGCCTTAGTGAAAATACTTGTGAGGCTTTGTGTGTAAGCCTATTGAAAAACACTTATAAAGTTTGGTGAGAGCTTAAACACTAAGTTGGGAGTGAACTTGGTAAAACTCCATTGATAATAAATATCCAATTGGTGATTGGGGAGTGGATGTATGATTGGCTATAATCTGAACCACTATAAATTTCTTGTGTTCTTTCTTTTCTTTCTTCCTCACTCAATTAAATTTTTAATTACCCACAAATTCAATCCCCCTTCTTGGTTCCTATTGGGCAACACTTTCCATTATGTCTAAGGTTGTATGTTGGAGGGAGGGGGGAGAGGATGCTAGCACAAGCGTTGGTATCTCAGTGATCGATAAAAAGAAAATCGATCTGGTTATTTTAAGGAGATTGACAGTCACTGGCAGAGGATCGATTCTCTCAGGGCCATGGGCCTTTTAGAGGAGGGAATATGCCCCATGTTTAGGTTTCACTGCCTCTGGTTTTCTTGGTAGTGACAGGCATGAGACAAAGCTTAGAAGTACAAGCTTTTTTTAGGTTGATTCAACTGCAAATCCCCTATTAATCATAGTTTTCTCTTCCTTTTCTCCGGCTCGAGCAACGGTGAAGAATGTGCCAGAGGAAGCGTTGGGAAAGAAGAAGGAAAACAAAGGGTATATATGTAAATCTCTTGTTCTTTCCAGCCTTTTGGCCGCGTCTTGTAATTTTTTGGGCTTCAAGCCCAAGTCTAAAAATCCTGTTATGGGTAAGTTGTATTTGGACCCTAGGTCCTGTTCTGATATATTTAGTTAGGTAACCCCCTTAGGCCTGTTATGTACTTATACTCTCTTAGGCTTAATGCCTTATTAAATACTAATATTTTATCTTCTTTGAAAAAAAAAAAAAAAAAAAAGTGGCTTGTTGGTTAACAAGGTTTTCTAACATCACTTGGTCACATGTTTGAACTACGGAGTCTTGTACATTATATACATATATATTTCTACACAAATAATTATTATTTTACTTTAAAAATATTTATAATAAATCAAAAAATTTTAATTAACTATTTCCATAAAATATTTTCTTTTCTATATATATATATATATCATTATTAAATTTAAATATGAAAAATATAAATAAAAAAATATATTTTCTTATAAAATAAGATTTTAAAATTAATAAAAATTTAAATTATTATAAATTTCATCACTTCTTTTTTAAAAACTAATTAAATAGTCCATCACGTTTGTTTTCGTTAATAAAATAGTTTTTTGTGGTTAGTCAAAATAATTTTTAGTAGTTAAGGGCAAATTTAATAGTAAAAGTACTAAAATACCATTGATTATAAGGGGAAAAAAAAAAGTCAAATTGATTAATGATTTTTTTTTCAATTTGTCTAATTAGATCTAAAATTAATTTTGTTATATGATTAAGATAATATTTTGTTTTAGTTTTTAGTTCAATGAAACTTAATTTTCCATTTAAAAGTTTTGAAAAATATTATTCTAATAATATAAAAAATTATATTTTAAGTAAAAAAATTATATATGCATGTCAAAACTTAATGAAAGGTTATATAATTTTTGATAGTGTACAATTTTTTTTTATTTATAATAAAAATATTTATTGTATTATTTAAAATATATATACTATAGTTTTTTTATTTTTTAGAAAAAATTAGGTGGAAAAATGCAAAAAAGTAATATTTAATTTGAAATTTTATTAAAAAAATTAAAAAAAGAGAGACTATATTATATTAGGTTTTATAACCACATAATATGTACAAAGATATTTTAATTTTTTTTTTCATTCAATCGACAAAAATTTTTAGTTATTTTACACAAAAAATACTATTTTGTTAACGGAATAAATATTTCATAGTAATCTTATTAAACCACTTTGTTAATAATGTTTTGAATTCTAGCCCATAAGATTTAATGGCTCAAACTCATTCATCTTTTCTTATTATGCACTATAGTATATGAGATTGCCTTCTTAAGAAGCATGATTCACGTGATTAATTTGGAATCAAGTATTTTACTTGGTGGTAGGACCTAAACCGTGTAATTTTTCTTGTCCATATTTGGCACTTGGATGAGCACTATATATAGAGCATTGATGAGGAGCATAAAATAAAATAAAAAAAAAAATCATCAGAGTTAGGGGTGAGCAAAATTGAAAAACCAAACTGAATTGATTGGTTCGGTTTGGTTTAATTTTTAAGTACTTCGGTTAGGTTTTTAAAATAGTAAACCGAATTAAATTTCGGTTCAGTTCAGTTTTTACAAAAAAAAAATTTGGTTTGAACCGAACTAATCGAAATTTTAATATATATATATATATATATATTTTAAAAATAAAGTAAAAAGAAAAAAACAGTCAAACCAATTAATTGAACCGAACCAAATTTTTTCTGTTTGATTTTATATAAAGTTCGGTTTCGGTTCGGTTTATATAAGATATAGGTTTGATTTTTTTTTTTTTTTTTTTTAGTTTGTTTTGATTTTAAACCGAACCAACCATTTGCACAGGCCTAATAAGAGAAGTGAATGTATGCAAAGTGAGTGGAGTGAAAATATCTTGTGAGGTCATTTATAAGTTTTAATCTCTCATTTAGGTCCAATAATATTTTATTTTTTTATTGGTACATTTAGAGAAATGAGCTTATTGGGTGTACTTGGATTTAAGGGTTTGACTGTTATTCTCTATTTTTTGTACTCTTCATTTTGAATTAGTGGATTTTACTTTTTCCTCGTTTGTGGATGTGGGCTTACGTCGAATCACGTATATTATGTGTTTCTATTTTTTATTTCTCTCCCTTTATTTATATTTTATCGTCTAATTATTATTCTCAAATAAATATTCTTCCGCAATTAAAATCCTAACAATTTGGTATGAAAGCTGTTGATATTCATTTGAGATTTGTTATGGCGATGACAAAATTCGATATTGAGAAATATGATCGCAGTATGAGTTTTGCCTTATGGCAATTTAAGATGTATGCATTTCTGACACATAACGGGTTGTAGAAAGCACTTTTAGGGAAGGACAAACTACCAGCCACGATGATTGAAGAGCAGAAGCAGGAATTAGATGGCAAAGCCCTAGCTGCCATAAAATTATGCTTGTCAAATGAGGTTTTGCGAGAAGTCATACTCGAAAAGACTGTTGTAGATTTGTGGGAAAAGCTTGAATTACTTTTCATGACAAAAAAAAACCTCACCAGCAATCTTGTTGTGAAGCATCTCATGCACATGCTCAACATGGCAGAAGGTACATCCTTGAAATCACACCTTGATGAATTTACATCCATTCTGATGGATTTGAAAATTTTGGAAATTAAGTATGAAGAGGAAGATCAGGCCCTTATGCTGCTACGTTCTTTACCTCTGTCCTACAAATATTTTAGGGACACTTTAATTTTCAGTAATCTGACTGTTGAGGAGGTGAAGGCAACTTTATTCTCAAAGGAGCTTATGGATAAGGAGCTTATTAGTAGCAGCAGAGATAGTCATGCAGATGGCTTAATTAATTGTTAGAGGAAGATCTTCTGATAGAGATTCTGGCAGCAACAACTGTTCGAGGTCTAGATCAAAATCTAGACACAAGAATTTGACTTGTAATTACTCTAAGAAGAAAGGGCACATCAAGACTAATTGTTTCAAGCTGAAAAATAAACAACATAAAGATCAGAAAAATTCGGAGAAAGCTGCTAAAGCCAACGTTGCTGAAGATGAGGTTCAATGTAATGTTTTCACTGTAACTAAAAGCAAAGCCAAGTCCAGGCAAGGGTGGATTTTAGACTTTGGTTGCTCATTTCATATTTGTCTCAATAGAGATTGGTTCCGGTTGACAGTGGAGTTGTGTTGATGGGTAATGATCACCCCTGCAATGTTGTTGGTATTGGTTCCGTAAAAATTAAAATGCACGATGGTGTGGTGAGAATTTTGACTGAGGTACGCTATGTTCTAGACATGTCAAAGAACCTTATCTCTTTGACCACTTTAGATCTTGGTGGTTGCATATTTGTTGGCGGTAATGATGTTTTGAAGGTTGTGAAGGGTGCTCTAGTTGTGATGAAGACTCTCCGGATTGGTAGATTATATGTGTTGCAAGGATTTACCATTATAGGCACAATTGTTGTATCTTCCTCTATGTCAGATGCAGATGTCACCAGATTATAGCACATAAATGAAAAAGGCCTGACAATGTTGAGAAAGAGAGGGCTTCTTTCTAGTCAGAGTACATCCAAGCTGGAGTTTTGTGAGCATCGTCTCTTTGGGAAGCATAAGAGAGTCAGTTTCAGCTCAGGCATTCATAGAACTAAAAGTACTCTAAATTACATCTATTCAGATCTTTGGGGACCAGTATGCGTTCCTTCAAAAGGTGGTGTTCGGTATATGCTTACCTTCATTGATGATTATTCTAGAAAAGTATGGGTTTATTTTTTGAAGTACAAAATTGATGTGTTTGCCACTTTTAAGTAGTGGAAGGCTTTGGTAGAAAAAAAAATGGCAAGAAAATTAAACGTCTTCGCATTGATAATGGATTAGAGTTCTGTGATGGTGATTTCCACAAATTTTGTAAAGATGAAGGTATTATTAGACATCTTACAATCAGAGCTACTCTACAGCAAAATGGTGTTGTCGAGCGGATAAACATAACTTTGTTGGAGAAAGTTTGTTGCATTTTGTCTAATTCTGGCCTATCCAAAGATTTCTAGGCATGAGCAGCTTCTATAGCTTACTATTTGGTGAATCGTTTCTCGAATTCTTCCATTAATTGTAAGACTTCAAAAGAGGTATGGTCTGGTCACCCTGTTGATTTTTCTAATTAGAGGGTATTTGGATGTCCTGTTTATGTTCATGTCAATGATGGCAAATTGGAGCCTAGATCCAAAAACGGTATATTTATTGGTTACCTTGTTGGTGTAAAAGGATATAAGGTTTAGTGCCTTGTTCCAAAGTCACCTAAGTCTGTGATTAGTAGGGATGTGGTGTTCAATGAGTCTTCTATGCTTTACTAGAAAAAAGAGCTTTTTGCTCCATCTAACACAAGTATGAAGAGTGTAGGTGAGCAGGTGGAGTTTGAGGTGAAGGGTACAAATCTTCCACATAATGATTCAAAGTCAAATCCAGTTATGTTGCCAACTTCTGATGAGGCAGATGAATCACCAATAGTGGAAGAATATTCAATTGTTAAGAATAAGACTCCAAGACAGACAAAGAAACTTGTAAGGCTAGATGATTACTATGCTGCATATGCACTAGTAGTGGCACAAGAAACAGATAGAGTTGAAGATCCTTCCACGTATTCAGAGGCCATTTCTTGTGATGATTCTGCTAAGTGGTTGATTGCTATGTAGGAAAAGATGGAGTCCCTCGTAGGAACAAAACGTGGGAGTTGGTCAAATCGCCTAAAGACAAGAAAGTTGTTGGTTACAAATGTGTCTTCAAGAAGAAATATGGTTTTCTAGGTGTTGAAGATGCCAAGTACAAGGCACGATTGGTTGCTAAGGGCTATAGTCAAGTATATGGAGTTGATTTTAATAATGTTTTCTCACTTGTTGTTAAACATAGCTTTATTTATGTCTTGCTTACTTTGGTTGCTATGTTTAATTTGGAGCTTGAACAACTGGATGTTAAGACTGCCTTCTTGCATGGTGAACTTAATGAGACAATTTATATGCAACAACCTGAGGGTTTTGAGATTGAAGGCAATGAAGACCATGTTTGCCTATTGAAGAGATCACTCTATGGTCTGAAACAGTCTCCTCGGCAGTGGTATAAGTGGTTTGATTCCTTTATGGTTGGACACAATTATTCTATAAGCCAGTATGATAGCTGTGTGTATTTCAAAAAGCTTTCAAATGGCTCATTTATATATTTGTTGCTTTATGTTAATGATATGCTTATTGCAACTAAGCATATGTTTGAAATCAACAAACTGAAATCAGAGTTAAGTGGTGAATTTGAAATGAAAGATTTGGGAGCATCTAATAAAATTCTAGGTATGGAGATTCGAAGAGATATAGCTGCAGGTAAACTTTATCTAACTTAGAAGAGTTTTCTTGAGAAAGTTTTAAAGTATTTTTGCATGAAGAATGCTAAATATGTAAGTACTCCCATTGCTGCTCATTTTATACTTTCTGTTGCTATGTCACCACAGATCGAGAAAGATATTGAGTATATGTCATATGTTCCCTACTCTAGTACTGTTGGTAGCCTCATGTATGCTATGGTTTGTACTCGTCCTGATATTGCACATACAATTAGTAGATACACGTCTAATCCTAGAAAAGAGCATTGGCAGGTAGTGAAATGGATTTTGAGATATTTGCGGGCACTACTGATTCTTGTTTAGAATTCGAAAGGAGTAAGGGAAATGTGGTTGGTTATGTTGATTCATACTATGCAAGTGATCTCGACAGGCGGAGATCTATTACAGGCTATGTATTTTCTCTTGGTGATACTGCTATCAGTTGAAAGATAATTTACAGTCTATAGTAGCATTGTCCACTACGGAGGCATAGTACATGGCAATTGTTGAATCTATTAAAGAATCCATTTGGTTAAGAGGTTTGTTTGGTGAGCTCAGTTCGGATCAAAAGGTATTTTTCGTCTACTGTGATAGTCAGAGTGTTATTCACTTGAAAAAAGATCAAATGTTCATGAGCGAACGAAACACATTGATGTGAAGTATCATTTTGTTCATGATATTATCTCTCAGGGTAATATTTCTATTAAGAAAATTGGTACTGCAAACAATCCGACTGATATGTTGATAAAATCTCTTTCAATGAGCATGTTCAAGCATTGCTTGGACTTAATTGGTATTTCTCGTATTTAAGATGTCCTTACGGGATTAAGTGAAGAAGATAGAGTAACGTTTTCTAATTTTGTTATAAAGGTTTAAGAAATTCAAGTCAAGGTGAAGATTTGTTAATAATATCTTGAATTCTAGCCCATAAGATTTAATGGCTCAAACCCATTCATCTTTTCCTATCATGCACCATAGCATATGAGATTGCCTCCTTAAAAAGCATCATTCACGTGATTAATTTGGAACAAAGTATTTTACTTTGTGGTGGGATCTAAAACGGGTAGTTTTTCTTATCTATATTTTGCACTTGGATGAGCATTATGTATAGAGCATTGATGAGGTATTCAAGAGCATAAAATAAAAAAATAAAATCATCATAGTAGTGAATGTGTGCAAAGTGAGTGGAGTGAAAATATCTTGTGAGGTCATTTGTAAATTTTAGTCTTTTATTTAGGTCTAGAAATATTTTTTATTTATTATTTTATTGGTTCATTTAGAGAGATGAGCATATTGAGTGTACTTAAGTTTAAAGGTTTAAGTGTTATTCTTCATTTTTTGTACTTTTTATTTTGAATTAGTGAATTTTACTCTTCCCTCGCTCGTGGATGTAAGTTTACGTTGAATCACGTATATTTTATATCTCTTTTTTTTTTCCTCAATTTATTTATATTTTATCGTACAATTATTATTCCCAAATGAATATTCTTCCCCAATTAAAATCCTAACACACTTTATATCACTAAAACAAAATTTTACAATACATACATATATATATATATATATGAAGTCTCCTACATTTAATACATATATATATGAAGTCTCCTACATTTCTTTATTGGAACCAAACCCATCACTCAATTATGGTTCCATGGAAAAGGATCTAAGCATATATATATATATATATATATAAGAGAGAAAATTATTAATATTGCAATATTACCACAAAGAATCCTCCAAAGAAATATCAACAGGAACATCATATCCAAAAGCCATGGAGTAATCATCCAATTCATCAGAAGTAAACTTTGGCATTCTCCAACTTCTTGCAACTTCAGAGTCATTGCCATTAGTCAGAAGCTCTAACACTTCACTTATTGATGGCCGCCAAATTGAGGATTGTCGCACACAATATGAAGCTGTTAGCACTACTTTGTACATTTCATCTTCATCAAATTTGCCTTCTAGTTTTGGATCAGCTAATTCTGTGATCTTCCCAGATTCCATTAGAGGTTTAGCCTACACATAATTAAATTAAATATACTACTTAACAAGCCATTTTTATTGAATCCTCTAATTTTTCTAATAACTAGCTAGGAGAGCGCATTATTCGATTATTACTCAATAACCTATATTGAATTATAAATTAAACTATTTTGTAAAAGAAAGTTTGGATATTGGTTGTGTTGGATTAATAATTTGTTGAAAGACTGATTTGTTTTTATCAGTGTTGTTAAAACTGGACTGGACCGGTCGGTCGGACCGGTTAAATTGGGAACTGGTCACTGATCTGGTTTTTAAACTACAAAAAATCAAAAAAATTATGAACCAGAAAAATCGGTCCGAACAAAAAAAAAACCAGAAAAACTATTAAACCGGTCGGATCGAAATTTGTAAAACGACTTCGTTTTGAACTAAAAAAAAAAAAAAAAAAAAAAAAAAAAAAAAAAAAAAAAAAAAGAGAGAGAGAAAATGACAAATCAATTAAATTGGACCGGTCGAACCGCGAACTGACAAAGAAACCGGTTCAACTTCCGATCTGATTTTAACAACATTGGTTTTTATTCAAATGATTAAAAAAAATAGTTATTACTCCATCTGTCCAAAATTGATAGTCTACTTTGCTATTACACACAGATTAAAAAAATTAGTTAATATCATGTAAATTTTTTAAAATACACTTATTCCTTAATAATAACACATTAATTATATACATTTTATTCAATATATATGCATTAATTATATATCTAACAACTAACAAAGGATAATATTGTAGGAATTTCCTTATTATAAAACTAACATTTGAAAATAGAGAGTGAACTAAATTTTGAGATGGATGAAAAAGAAATAGTGAACTATTAATTTATTAATTTGGAACAGATGAAGTAATTTAATTCCTTTCTCCCATGTCTCCTTTCTAAGATTATTAAAATTATTTTTATTCAAATTATTAAATAATATTTCATTATTAAGATTGAGTTCTGTTTTAAAGAATTATGATTAAAAACAAATCATTAGATATAGAAAGAAATGAGAAATCATTTTTTATTTAGTTAAATAATGAAGTTTTTTTTTTCAGTTTAATTTGAGTAAATGACTGCAATTGCAATTAAAATTTTAAATTAAAGTAAAATTAATATAATTACAAATTTGAGCAAAATTAATAAAATTCACAATATGAATTAGTTTTTTTTTTTTTTTTGGTCATTAGTGTTGACACAAAATTAAATCTTTTGACTAACTAATAATTTGAAAATATATTTAAATTCAAGCAGTCTTTCAATTATACTTCAAAAAAAAAAAAAAAAAAAAAAAAAGAGCCATAAGAATGAAGCATAGTAGCATACCCATAAGAGAAGGTTTTGCTTGGATGAATCAACAGGCCTTCTACCAGATATAATCTCCAAAAGCAAAACTCCAAATGAAAAAATATCAGTTTTCTCA
Source organism: Vernicia montana (assembly GCA_949750685.1). NCBI lineage: Eukaryota > Viridiplantae > Streptophyta > Magnoliopsida > Malpighiales > Euphorbiaceae > Vernicia > Vernicia montana. The sequence continues at coordinate 15,339 of CATKHJ010495866.1, forward strand.
TCAACAATTCCGTGCATGAAGTACTCTGGAGCTAAGTACCCAAATGTTCCCTCTACTGGAATCACAGCATGGTGAGTCCATTTGTTTGGAAGCCATTTTGCAAGCCCAAAATCTGTGATCTATACACACCAATTCTTTCAATAAATTATTAACTTATATATAAATAAAAAATAAATTTTAGGGGTGTTATAATAATTAAAAAAATAATAAAGTTTAATTAATTAACCTGTGGTTCATAATCAGGTCCAAGAAGAACATTAGAGGCTTTGATGTCACGGTGTATTATTCTGTGCTTGCAGCATTTATGAAGATAGTGAAGACCTTTAGCCACTCCAAGGACAATCTTGTATCTCACTTCCCATTCTAAGGACTTGCTTCTTTTACCTGATCATCATCCAAATACTTTTTGTTTTTTAAATTTCTAATAACAAGGTATGATTAATTTGAAGAGTCTTAAATTTTAATTGAAAATTAAATCTTAATAGTATGCGGTGCTTTGCCTCTAATGTGGGTAACAATTAAATTATATTATAGACTTGTCCACAAGTTTAGAACTCATTCGATTAGATCATTTTCTAAAGAAGTGTAATAAGAAACTATATTTACTAAAAAAAGGTGACTTCAAAATATTTATCAAGAAGGGGTAGTTTTTGCTGATTGGACTAAAAAGAGAGCTTTTGGTTCAGTGATATTGAAATTATTTTCAAGGCTGAGACCTTTTTTGATTCAGTGATATTTGAAACATTTTCAGGACTGAAAATTCTCGAGCTTAATTCCGAGTCGGAGCCAAATTTACCAAAAAATAAAAAGGATAGGATTACATATTACTGAGTTAGTGTGAAATAATAAGTTGTCTTACCATGCAAAGCAGATGCCAAATTTCCATTTTGAGAGAAACTGAAAATCAGATAAAGTCCATTTTCAATGCAGCAGCCAACTAAATCTGCAGTATTGGGATGACAGACATGTCCAATAATTCCCAATTCTGTGAGAAACTCTTTCTCCTTAGTAGCATCTTTATTGTCCTTAGCTAATCTCTTCACTGCAATTTTTCTCCCATCACAAAGATCTCCTCTATACACTTCTGAATACCCTCCTCGGCCTACTATATTATCTGATCATACTCAAATCAACAAAGCAGCCATTACATCAAACAATTACCAATTCAATTCAATGATTAACTTCAATAATTTTGGGTAACATTCACCAATAGTTTTAAAAAAACATAAATTTAGACTGCTACTGTGATGAGCTAATGGCTAAAATTAGTGTAATTAGACTTAAGTGATCAAATTATAATAAATTAATCTTTAATGACTATAATAGAAACTAGTGATGAGTTGAGTAACTATTTATGTAAATTACTCAAAAAAATGTTTATTAGCAAATTATTACCTGTGTGGAAGTTATTAGTGGCAGTGGCAATCTCCTCATAGCTGAAGCACTTGAGTAAAGGCTGTTGCTTTTCTTTATTGAAAAAGCTTCCATTTCTTTTTCTTAAAGGTGAAGTGAAGAATGAAGAGATAAGTTTACATGCAGACATTCGCTTTCTTGTTTTGGATTCGATTTTAAACTTGGGAGGCAGAGAAGGAGATGAATCTGTAGTGCTTAAGCCTTCAAAGCTAATTATAGTATCATCTTCTGTGCTGTGAGATTCTCCATCCAGTTCATCTAGTACAGTTCTTGGTGAAGTGTCTTGAATTTTTATTTTCGATTCGATTTCTTTTTCGACAGGGGAATTACCCTTCCTCCATTTTGAACTTGCTGAATCTAATAAATTTTCTTCAGGCTTTTCAGATTTCCCAATTGAAATCACTGTACAGCCTTGTGGTGCATGCTTAAAACAATACCTCAAAACTTCATGCCAAGTTCTAATTAATCCAAGCCAAAATGAGAAAAGGTTAATATTATTTTTGATTTATGTTAGCATTCTTACTCAAAATTCTAACAGAACTTGAAAGAAGATATTTTCCTATTTGTATGTGAAAAATATTCCTCAATTGAATTGAGAATTATTTCCTATATACAGTATAATTCTTATTTTAATATTATTCCTAATTGAGTGAAGATTCTTATTGAGTTAGGATTGATAATGGGTAACATTATAAATAAGAGTATTATAAGAAAAGTTTTTTGACATTTTGCCCAATAGTTAATTGTGGCTTTTACTTATTGATTGAGGGTGATACAAAGTGCATTAGATAAAGTATCTTTGTGACGATAGATGATATTGTGCGAGTGTCTTTGTGATGAAATATGATATTGTGCAAGAGTTTGTAATTTTATCCGTCCAAAAATTGTAATATAATGATTTAATAAATTATCCCTTTGAGGAACCATGAACGTAGATCTATTAAGAGACTGAATCATGTAAAAATTTTTGTGTTGTTTTTCTCTTTTTTTATTCTTGTGCTTATAACTCTAATTTTCCAAATAATTTATAAATAATTTTATCAAAGAAGCAGTAGAAAGGGAAATTGCATGTTAGAGAACTATGCATTAGATTATATTGTGATCATAAAAAAAAATTCAATTTATTATAAATCAAGTCACTAAATTTAATTTTTATTACAATTAAGTTTAATCGTGCTAATTCTTGCTATAAGCAAGCAAAATGTTGATATGACACATCAAACTATATATATATATATATATATATATATATATTAGTTTAAATTGAATAATTTCGGACTAACACGGGGCAATTAGGTGATAATTAATGAACTAGAAAATTTGAATAAAGTTGGAAAATTGGTCACCTAATTACAAAATTATAGTAAAAATTAAACTTCAGCAACTTTATTATAATAAGTCAATAATTTATTATTACAATAAATATAATATATAGTTTAGTTTAGTGACTGTCGGTGCAATTTACTCAATAATGAAATTTTATAACGAAAGTTTGGTTTTCTTCTCAGAAAAAAAAAAAAAAAAAGCTTGGTTTGACAGTTTCTCTCACCTATTTGACCTGCTTCTCAAGCCGCGGAGAAGAAGATAATCAGCTGAAATTGATTTTGCTTCTTCAATTAGACCTTTAGCAAAACTAGAGCTAAAGCTTACTCTAGCCTCCAAATGTATCTGGAAATAAATTTTTAGTCAGAATCTTAGTTTAATTTCCATGGCATTGCTGAAGAAATTAAAAAAAAAAAATTAATGAAAATGTACCTGTTCAGATTGGCAAGTCCTAGCAAATCCTCCAAGCATAGAAATAACATGGGCTTTTGCTTGCCGAATTTGTGATTGTTTTCTCTTTATCAATTTTCGCTTCTTCTTTGTATCCTCACCAACTGTATGCGACCATGAATGGAACAAAATTAACTATCATAATGAAGAGTATAAGAATTGTATGAAATATTTATAAAGATATATAGTACGTAATTAAAAATTAATTACCAAGAATGTGAATGGCAATAATGTTGTCATTGGGACGAGCTAGAACATTGATTGCCCAAGAGAGAAGATCTTTACTATCATCTGGGTCTAAAGGAATGGCTATGAGGATTTTAGTAGGAGCTGAAGGAGCTGAAGAAGAAGAAGAAGAAGAGATCATTTTGTTATATTTGGTTTGGATGAGTCTGTGTGATAATGGAAGGGAAAGATACTCATAAGCTTAATAATAAGTAGAGAAGAGAGCAACAAAATGATTAAGGTCAGTAGAGAGTAAGGCCACAAATGATATAAGTTTATTCTATTAGTCTTGTTTAAGAAGCATAAAATAAAAGAGCCTTTTTACAATGGCAAGGCAAGAGGTGATAATAATTAATTAACTAGTGAGTCTTTTTAAAAGAATATGAGAGTAGAATTAAGTGTTTTATGGTTGGGTGCTTTGGGGTATAAGCAAAGGTGATAGGTATGTATTTGATATTGTCTTGCTATTTAAGCCAAAAACTTTCAATTTTTTTTTTTTTTTTTTCAATTGGTCATCAATGTCCTAGGGTCAGCATACACATCAACGGATGAGTTCAAGGGCAAATCTATACTTGTTTTATATATTTAGAAATTACTTTTTGAGTGGTGGGATCAAAAATTAAGTTTTAATCAATAAAAAAAAAAGAGTAAATTCATTTATCAATGCTAACTAACAGATTCAAAAACTTTCAAATTGGGGATAAAAGTATACAAGGATATTGCTTTGTTGGATTTGGTAGAGAGGCCTTACCTTTTGTATCAATTATCATGAATGAATCAATGAAACGTTGCGAAGAAACTAACGGTTTCACTTTCCACATGGAAGAGATAACAAAGAGAGAGAGAGAGAGAGAGACTCTTTTCTCATTTAAGACAATTGTATAGGTTGTCTAGGGTTGTACACTCCAAGCATGTGGCAATATATAAAAGCATTAGAATTAAAACTAGTAGATACAAAAGAAAATATCAGTACATATCCTTGATATCTACTCTCCCATCATTTCTTTTTCTTTCATTGAATGAGCTATAATATATATATATATATATATATATATATATATATATATATATATATATATATATATATGGTGAATAAAACAAAGTAAATTTACTTTATTTTAAATGACCAATAGGATAATGACAAATATAAATATAATTATTATATTTAAAATATTATAATTAAATTAATCTACTATTACAGGTTATCAATTAAAGATGAGAATTACTAAAATGACTTTAAATAGTATTATAAAATTATGCACCTATAAATTTTACGAAAAAATAGTTTAATTTGCGAAAAAATATAAGAAAATTGTGATTTTTCGTAAAAGAGTAATTTTTTTCGTAATTACGAAA
>CATKHJ010496006.1:0-11803 GCA_949750685.1 Vernicia montana
AAATAAAAATAAAATAAAACCAAAAGAAACAAAATAAAAAAAACAAAATAAAAAAAACAAGATGATAAATAAAAAAAAAAAGAAAATAAATACCTTAGGATGAGGGAGACTTGTCTCAGTTAGCGGCAAACTTGCCTCGAACGACGGGCGGCAGCTTGCTTCGGATTACGGGAAGCTTGCCTTAGACGACGAAAATTTTTTGACTTAATGGATTGGTTTGGGAAGTCGCAACCCAATTCTCGTTTTGCAAAGCAAGGAGCAATAGGTAGGGAAAAAAAAAATAACTTTAAAACTAAAATGCTCGTTTCTTTCAGACCAAGTTTAAAGATTGTTTGCTTTGAGATCAGAGGGTTGATCTAGCAAATTTCATGATGCTAAATGAGTTTGGGGGGTCTCCTTTATATAAAGAGAGAGCTGGAGGCAAAAAACCATAAAATTTCGATGTGGGATTTGATGTTTTAAAGCTTAAAACTGCACACGGGGGTTCTAGGACCGCACACGACGCTTTTTGGATTGCACAGGAAGGATGGTGACTGCACAGGGCCACTTTTGAACCGCACACAGGTTATGCAGAATCGTACAGCCTGTGTGCGGTCACTTGTTGCCTTCGACGCTCGGTTTCGCCGATTTTCGCCGTTTGACCCTTTCAAATCCATTTTTTGAGATTCCAGTTATGTTGTACTCCATATTCAATCCTGAATGATCTAAAGATGGTTCAGAGGCTTAAGGGATGGGTCCCAGGTCCTGAGGCTTGAATTCCCAGTTTTTAGGATTTTAGTGATCTTTGGCAATTTCGGAGGTTTGTGGTGCCTCTAGGGTTTAGTTGTATGCCAGAGGATGCAAAATTAAGGGTTCACAGGGTCCAAATCTCAGCTTCAAGTACAAAGATTTCAGGTGGGAGACTGCTTTTCTCGGGTTAATGTACAGGCTCGTGCACTTCCAATACGCATGGCCTCGTGCGTTTCCTTTAATTTGGAAATTTAGTCCAGAAGCTTCAGGAAATGCATGCGCCCTCATGCATCTTCTAGCGCACGGGCTTGTGCTCCATTGGGCTTGATCATCTGGATTGGGTGGCTACATGAGCTTATGCTTTTCCAGCTACATTGGCCCATGCACTTCCTTTGGGCATCTTTTGGCACTTTTCCTTGCAAAGTGCACGAGCTTGTGCTCTATGGTTTTGTAACAACACAACTTTCTATTAAATTTTAATTTTCGCTTCAATAAGAAAATACAATTATTTATAATTTATAATGATAATTAGAATGGTGTAATAAAAAAAATATTTTTATGAAATTAATTATTTAAAATTTTGGTTAATTATAATACGTTTAATAAAGAATTGAATATATATATATATACATATTTAAATGTATTATATATAAATTAACAAATTAAAAATATATATATAATAAATCAAGATATTTGTTTGGAAAGAAAATAAATAAATAAATAAGTAAATATATGTAACAAAAATGGTTTACGTAATATATATTATTTTATATGTATATAAATATAAATAAATAAATAAATGTATATATATATAGATATATATAAGTAACAAAAAAAGAAATAGCAGAAAAAGAAAAAAAAAAGAAAAGAAACTGAATCGGAGAGAGAGAGAGGGAGGATTGCCGGTGAAGGAACCATCGCCTCCGACCACCTCACGCCGACATCACCACCACCATATTGTAACCCAGCCTACTGCGACCCCGATGGAACCAATGGCGGCGAGATATGGCGGCTGTAGACGACGCACAAGCAAGGACAAGCTTCGCCGGCGCTAAATCTTTCGACTCTGATTTCGGGTGATTCCGATGGCAGCCAGTGGCGATTTTGATGGCATTAGAATCGTCTCAGTGAGGGCTTCAATTTGATACCTGGCTCACTGACTGAGGATGACCAGAGAGAGAGATTGGAAATCTTGATCAACGGGGCTTTTTGGCCATTTTTCGGTGAAACCACGACGAGTGGTGTGCATATTTGGACTCCTGGCGAGGAGACACTTCAGATGGCATCAATTTCGACCTCCAAAACCACCATCGGTGGCAGCCGGTCACCGGAGCGTGGGTCCATGTGCTGCCGATGACTTTGAAATTCTAGCAAGCTATTTTTCATGCGTGCGTTCCGATTCCGAAATTAATTTGTGAGAATTTGACTCCGGTGAGTCTAGAATATTTTCCATTAAATTAAGTTCGGTGTTTAAATACTTGAAAAATTAGTAATCTACCTTTATTTAATTGTTTTTAGTGCTAATTGATAAGTTAACAATATTATAAGATTATATGAAATTAATTAAAAGAAAGTTATATTATTGATAAATTTTTTGTAATTATATATAGTTAATTATGAGTAAATTAAATTTAATTAGAATAATTCTATTAAGCAAATGAAAATAATATTGTATAATTAATGAATTTTTATATATATATATGAGATTAAAGTTACTTTTAATCAAATGTTAAACTAAAATATTTCTATAAAAGATTTTAATGATCTTATTATTGAAGATGAAATAAGGAATAGGTTAATATTTAATGAATTGAATATAGAATTAGAATTGTGAAATAGAAACATAAAATTGGGGATCTCAAAGATAGGCCAATCAGCCAATATACAAGTATATGTATAAGTTGATTGAAACTTATATTGGTTATATGAATGAATTCATTTTCATGTGTTAGACTTAAATTGATCGATTGTTAGTAGAATATTATAAAGTTAAATATTAAATTAAGTATTGGGATTAACACTTGAGAGGTTAAATTAGGATCAATTTGCTTTGAATTTTAAGTATCGATGTGCAGTGTATAATTCAAATGTGATAATGAATTGTAGAGTCAAAGGATAAATAAAACAAAGAAGGGAATATCAAAGAAAATGAGCTTTTGTACTATTTGTGCTAAGTATATTAGGAGCTAAGGCGATAAGGTGAATAAATAATTTACTAGTATGATATGGGCATTCCATTGCATTCTTTTAATCATTGAAAACCCACATTGAGTATGAAAATCTTATATTATTAATATTATAAAATTCTTTGATTCTTGAAAATCCTAACTAATCATGTGATACTTGATTGATCAAACCAAATTCATTGTTATATTTGTTGCTAGGGTTTATCAATAACGATGCTCATTCAATTATCAATCCAATTGACTATTGTTATTTGAATCCAAATGATATATGCTATATTGTTTCTTGAATAATGCCAATTGATATATGTTATACGTGATATATGAGATTTCAATTGCAAGCATAAATCCCCGACTGATATGGGTAATACATCAGACCATGTGCACATGGTAAAACCTGCGGATAGGGTGTATACATCTAAATCTCAGCTTTGAGGGGTGGTCCTAGCTGTAAGACCTGATCAGTTTTACGCTTTATATGTGATATGTGTGAGTAAGTAAGGCATAACCCGCTGCTCAATCTTATATGTGGGAAGCACTCCGCTTCTGAATTGCTTGATTTCTGCAGATATGTGAATATGATTCTTAAATGCCATTTTATACGAAGTCATTAATACCATTACCTATTATTATTTTCCCTGTTTGCATATCATATTAGTGGATTATTTACTCATTGAGATTATTCTCACCCCGTGATTTATAATTATTTTTCAGGTGCTACATAAAAATGAGCGAGGTATTCTAAAGTTCCTTCTTCACTTGAGAAAAGATAAGCAATTAAGGTTTATATAATGTTCTTTGACTTTAAATAGTTATATAATTTGAAATTGTCATTAGAGCTTCATGGTCACCTGAATATAGTATTATAGGTTGTTGAATTATGATTGTATAAATAATGTTAAGTACGAATATCTATGATGTGATCAATAAGTTTTAATGATGTTCACACAAGAAGATGAATGATGTTTATAAGTAATGAATATGTATATATAAAATGCAAATTATGGAGTATATGATATGCTATTGAAGTTGAGAGTATAAGGTGAATGATTTGAAGTGTTAGTGTTATATGTAGGTTGCGTATCTTAGGGGTATGAGTTATATGTAATCGGCACTCTGCCGAATTCTTATTGTAATAATAATAGTGAGTGAGTTTTACGGGTGTTCAGTGCTCTAACGATTACCCATGTCCTGAAACCGTCGCAATTCCTAAATTGGGTCGTGACAGGTTTGGTGATTTTCTGCTCCTTTTTCTCATAGATCTTGCATTTCCTATACAATTTAGACTATAACAAATAATGGATGAAGTGATAATAATTATATTTATTTTACTCAAGAATTAAGTCAAATATGTACGAATTCAAGAAAAATTCAAGCATATATATAGAGAAATATTAAGTACATCAGTGAGTTCAATGGTACACCCCATGCTCAACCTATGCATTTAGAAATTATCTTCTAAATGGTGTCACTTTCATTATTAATGTATTGGGTTATTATTATTATTTCATCATTTATTTGTTGCTTTATATTAATATATTAATTATTGTTATCTCCCAAATTTCAACATTTATAAATTAGATATTTAGAGATTAATGAGAAGAAATACTTTATTTTTATTTTTATTTATTTTATTTTACAAATAGAAATTGAAGATTTTGAATTTGAGAATTTATTCAAATTGAAATATACATCACTGTAAAGTCTTTTAAATAAATTTGTTAAACACTCCTTAACTTTCATTTATTTTTAAAATACATTCTCATATTTAATTGAGATTATCTTTTATTTACCATTTTTTAATTCCATTAGAAATACACGTATGGCATGACTCTTGTAGATCCAAACTTGAAAAAAGGTAAGAACAAAAGTTTTTTTTTTTTTTTTTTTTTTTTCTTCCAATATCATGCCTTAGTGTGGATCTCCCTCATTTAATAAGTAAACAAAAATCAATGAAGGTGAATTGTATTCTTTGATCTTTATATATATATATATATATATATATGCACACAGTAATTATAATTTTAATCTATGTACAAAACAACATTTTCTAGGTGAAAAATATATTAAAGAAAGCAAAGAGGAGATTAAAACTTTCTTTACTACAAAATAAATATTTTTTCAATTGCTAGACTTTTAATTTAATAAAATATTTTGTTAAATTTTATTTAAAGATAATCTCACACTTCTAAAAATAAAATATATACATTGTCCAATCAGCTTAAAATGTGTCACCTTTTCATTTCTTATTCGAATGGATTTAAAATTAAAATTTTAAATTCAAAGTATGGGATAAAAATACTAAGGATTTGGCAATAAATAAATAAATAAAAATACTAAGGAGAATAGAATCTATGGATTGAGTTTTTCTAAGAGTATAAATTGTCACATCATGTCCTATCAAATAATTTATTGTCTTGACGAAAAGCATAATACAAATAATCATAATTTAAATATGGCCCTTTTCTAACTTATTTTCTTATCACTTTGATGCAAAATAGCATGTTACGTTTAAAATTATTATGACTAATTGGACTTTTTATTTGGTTGAATTCAATGAGTTGTGACCCATGTGGAGTTTTCGCCATAACCAAATTATATGTTGGGGCAAAAATTGGAATTTCACATATAATTGGTTGATGAATATTCTTAGCACAAAGTTGGTGAGTTCACATGGGAAGTGTGAAAAGAAAGTTAGTATTTAAGGATCATAGTTAGTTTGTGAAGTCAAGTTAATTAGTTACAAAGTAACAGAATTAGTTAGCTAGTTATAAACATGTGAGCTGGCATTTATTAGCTTCTTAGTTAAACTTCACTTTGTATATAAGAAATCTGTAACTATACAGTGATTGATGATCTAATACAATTCAGTATCATTTTCTTCATTTCAATTCGATTCTTTCTTATCACATGGTATCATAGCAATTAACTTTCATCTTTTAGGGTTTCTTTTGTTCTTCAGATCTTCAATTCGATTTTTTTTAAGCTCAAATCTTCAATTCAGTTTCATCTTAAGGTCATTTTTCAAAGTTTTCTTCAATCATTCATGGCGGAAGAATCATTGACAGGAACTCCTCAAAATACTTCATCTACTGCTATCCCCAATCCTCTTGAAGATCCTTCTTCACCTTATTACCTTCATCACTTAGAAAATCATGGTTCTGTGATCGTTTCTCTAGAACTTACCTCCATGAACTTTGCTTCGTGGAAGAGATCATTTCTACTTGCAGTTACAATTCGAAACAAGCAAGGGTTCCTTGATGGCAGCATTCCTAAACCAACACCAGACAGTCCTCTTCTTCAACCTTCGATTCGATGCAATAATTTTCTGGTTGCCAAGTTGTTGCGCTCGATTGCAACTCTAATTGCATCCACAATGTTTTATATGGAAGAGGCTAGGCAAATTTGGGAAAACTCAATCAGAGGTTTTCATAGCCAGATGATTCAAGGATATGTCACCTCCAACATTTGCTTTGCTCAATTACTTAAGGTACTAAGACTGTAGATGCATATTTTACTGAGTTAAATGCAATTTGGAAAGAGTTAATAAGTTTTAGAGCTTTACCTCACTATTCCTATGGAAGATGTAATCAAGGATGTTTTCAAGTGTTTGTTGATCTCCAGCAGAAGGACTATGTATTCAAGTTCTTAAATGGGCTCAATGACTCTTTTTCAACCTTAAGATCACAGATCATCCTCATAAGGCCATTTCCAAACCTAGACCAGGTTTATAATATGATTCTCAGGGAAGAAAACCAAAGAAGTTTACATTTACAGTCACCTGCTTTCAATGATGCAATTATCATGGCAATAAGGAAAGGCAAGTCAAATTTAGTTTGTTCACATTGTGGCAAACCTAGACATCTTAAGGAACAATGCTACAGACTGATAGGTTTTCCATCTAACTTCAAGTTCACCAAACTAAGAAATCCTGTCACTTCTCCACAATCTTCTGCTCATCAAGTGTCTAGTACTAATGCGAGCAATGACAACTCAGGACTCTTGTTATAACTCAATCTCTCCAAGGATCAGATCCATAAACTTTTGACTCTTCTTGATGCTTCAGGCAATATCAAGCTGCTTCTCATAGTATTGATATTACTGAGCCTCATCTCACTAATGCTGCAGGTATAAAATCCTCAATATTCTCAGCTTCTCATTCTCACATGTTTAATGATGCATTACAAAAAATGTCTCACTCTTCTGTGGTAGCATCCTGGATCATTGATACAGGTGCTACTGACCATATAGTTTGTTCCATTGATTTGTTCACTCATTGTTATCCTGTATATGGATGTTCTGTTAAGTTACCAAATGGTTCAAAAGCACCAATTTCTCATGTTGGTACAGTGGTTCTTAATTCATATCTCACTCTACACAATGTGTTGTGCATTCCTACTTTCAGTTTCAACTTGATTTTAGTTAGCAAGCTTACTACTAAAAAGGATATTTGTCTTATATTTCTTTATCATTGTTGCTTCATTCAGGTCCTCTCACCATGGATGATGATTGGATGGGCTAAAGTACATCAAGGCCTTTATTTCTTAGAATCATCTTCACTTGTTTCTAATAAGTCTGTTTATGTTCAGTCTGTCAATAATTATGTTCCTTTCATTGTTCCTTCTGTAAATACAGTGTCCTGTGAAGTATGGCATCACAGATTGGGCCATATATCACTTCATAATTTTCTTTCTTTACACTTTTTGTTTCCTAGCATTAATAAGAAAAATGAATCTCTTAGTTTGACTTGTCCCAAAGACAAGATGAAAAGATTACCTTTTCCTGAATCAGTTGACTATGTGACTGGTTTATTTGAGCTTGTACACATGGATGTGTGAGGTCCATATTCTCATGTAGACATGAATAAAAATCATTATTTTTTGTCTATTGTTGATGAATTTTATAAGTGTACTTAGGTCTTTCTTTTGAAACACAAGTCTGAGATGCCTCATTGGGTTCAGTACTTCTATAATCTTGTTTTGAATCAGTTTCACATTTCTATCAAAACTATCAGGATTGACCAGGGTACTGAGTTCCAAATGTCCAGTTTTTATGAGTCTAAGGGTATTGTGCATCTGAGAACATGTTCTTATACTCCTCAACAGAATGGTACTGTTAAGAGGAAGCATCAACACATCTTAAATGTGGCTAGATCTCTTTTATTTCATGCCAATCTACCACTCAAGTTCTGGGGAGATGCAGCCTTGACTGCAGTTTATATTATCAACAGAATCCCTTCTTCTCACTTAAATAACCAATCACCTTATCAACTTCTTTTTAATACAACACTCTCATATAACCACCTGAGATCTTTTGGTTATCTTGCTTTTGCTGCTAATCTTACTGCTTATAGGACAAAGTTTGATCCAAGGGGAAGACACTGTGTTTTTATAGGGTATCCTAATGGTATTAAGGGTTATAAGTTGTATGACCTTTCCTCCCATACTTGCTTCATTTCCAGAGATGTACTCTTTCATAAAGATGTTTTTCCATTTCAATATATTGTTTCTCAGCAGCATCAGTCACCTCCTTCTTCCTTAATCTTACCTTCTCTTTCTCCTGATTTTCCTTTTCCTTCCTATTCTTCTCATGTTCTTGCTATTCCAATTTCTCAAATTCTAGTTTCTAATTCATATATTTCACCCATTGTAGTCCCAGAACTAGCTATTACTAATTCTGAGTCTCTTCATCATGCCCCTACTGAATCATCTCCTTCTACTTCTAGTCCTTCTTACTCCCATATATCTTCCCTTTCACCAGTTATCAGAAGAAGTTCCAGGGTTTCTAAACTCCCTTCATATCTTAATGACTTTCATCATAACTTAACTAAATCATCTTCAGCTTCTCAAGTTAGTTTTGTTCTTTACCCCCTTTCACATTATCTTTCTTACTCTAAACTCTCACCTTCTTATCAACAATTTATCCTTTCCATTTCTTCAGCCTCAGATCCTACTACTTATGAACAAGCAGCTCATTTTCCTTGTTGGCAAGATGCCATGAAAATTGAGTTGCAAGCTCTCATCAGCAATAATACCTGGCACATAGTCCCTTTACCCCTTGGTAAGATTCCAATTGGGTGAAAATTGGTATATAAAACCAAGTACTTATCAGATGGGACTATTGACAAACACAAAGCCGGGTTAGTTGCAAAGGGGTACACACAGAAAGCTGGGTGGTTTGACTATCAGGAGACCTGTAGCCCTGTAGTTAAACATACTACTGTTAGGTTGTTTCTTGCTCTTACTACTATAAAAGGCTGGTTTTTGGCACAATTGGATGTAAATAATGATTTTCTAAATGGTGATTTACATGAAGAAGTTTACATAGACATTCCAAAGGGTTACCAGCTTCAGAGGGGGAGTAGAATGCAATCTGGTAACTCCAAACTTGTTTGTAAACTGAACAAATCTTTTTATGGGTAAAAACAAGCATCTAGGCAGTGGAACACCAAGTTTTCTGAATGCTTAATTTTAAATGGATTCACACAATCAAGATCATATTACTCTTTGTTCTTTAAAGGTACAGATTTTGACTTTATTGTGCTCTTAGTTTATGTTGATGACATTGCCATTGCTAGCAACAGTCAAGTCTTAATCTCAGAATTGAAGTGTTTGCTGAGTTCCAATTTCAAATTGAAAGACTTAAGGCAGTTAAGGTACTTATTGGGTTTGGAGATTGCTAGAACAATAAATGGAATCTCATTGTCTCAAAAGGAAATACACTCTTGATTTAATAGAGGAATATAGTCTGTTAGCAGCTAAACCTTCAAGCATTCCTATAGATGTGAATCATCATTTGATGCATGATAATGAACATTTGATTCAAGACCCTTTTAAATACAGGAAGTTGGTTGGAAAATTGATGTATTTGACCTTAACAAGGCTTGATATCACATATGCAGTTCAAGTTCTAACTCAATTCATGGATAAGCCTGCAAAAGTACATTTTGCAGCAGCATACAAAGTGGTTAGATACTTGAAGGCATCTCCTGGACAAGGGATTTATTTTTCTTCTCAATCAAAGGTTCAATTAGAAGCATTCTCTGACAGTGATTAGGGAGCTTGCAAGGAAACAAGAAGGTCTTTAATCGGGTTTTGTGTTTTCCTAGGGGACTCCTTAATTAGTTGGAAGACAAAGAAGCAGAATGTGGTTTCAAGAAGTTCAGCAGAAGCTGAGTACAGGTCTATGGCATATGCTTCAAGTGAACTTGTCTAGTTAACAAAGCTTTTGAAAGATTTTAATGAAAAACATGAACAACCTACAATTTTGCATTGTGATAATGTTTCAGCAATGCACATAGCCAAGAATCCAGTATTCCACAAAAGAACAAAGCATATAGAACTAGATTGCCATTTTGTGAGGAAAAAGGTTGCATCTGGTTTAATAAAATTGGCTTATGTCAAGACTACTGAGCAAGTTGCAAGTATACTAACAAAGGCCCTACATCCAACAGAGTTTAACTTCCTTCTTAACAAGATGAACATATGCAATATATATGCTCATCTTGAGGGGGAGTGTGAAAAGGAAGTTAGTATTTAAAGATTAGAGTTAGATTGTGAAGTCAAGTTAATTAGTTACAAAGTAACATACTTAGTTAGCTAGTTATAAACATGTGAGCTGGCATTTATTAGCTTCTTAGTTAAGCTTCACTTTGTATATAAGTAATTTGTAATTGTATTGTGATTGATGATCTAATACAATTCAGTATCATTTTCTTCTTCATTTCAATTCGATTCTTTCTTATCACAGGAAGAAGAATTAATAGAACTAGTGTTTAAAAACTAGACCGGTGACCGAACTGGTCAAGTCACCGGTTCGCAGTTTAATCGGTCGGATCGGTTAAATTGGTAATCTAACCGTTTGGATAAAACCTCTTCATTTCTCTCTCTCTTTTTTAATTATTTTATAAAAGATTCTCATTAATAAATGTAGGACATGTCAAATATGGGCTAAAAACCGGTCAAAAGATGGTTTGATAGGAGTTTTGGCTTTTTTAATGAATCGAACCGGACTGGCTAGTGGTTCCTAGTTCAACTAGTTGAACCGGCTGGCCGGTTCGATTTTAAAAACAATGAATAGAACTACCATTTGTTTTAATTTGATTTTTTTTTTAATTTTCTTTCCACTCATAGTTACATTTTTAGCTATACCATGCAACTAATTCAATTCAATATCCGTTTCCTGATGTAAAATTTCAAAAATTTTATTTTTAAATTATAAAGGAATTTTTAATAATAAAAAATGCCATATCAACTATTCGAACATTTCATAAGAAAAAAAAAATAAAAAGGAAAAATGCTATTCTATCATCATTATACATGATAAGAAAAATGCGAATTACCAATGAAATTTTGTAACATATTGAATCCATTACTAAATTAGTAAAGGATTAGTGTCGATTTTGTAACTGATTTCAGAAAATTAAAAATAGATTAGTATCGAATTAGTAACAAAAAATTAACAAAGGATTTGTTCCGTTACTAAATTTGGAGGTTTTTTTTTTTTTAAATTTTAACACACGAATTAGTTGCTGAAATTAATAACTAATTGATTTGGCGAAAAAAAAATTAATAACTAATTTTTTAATCCGTTACTATATATTAGGACTGAGCACGGGACTCGGAGATACCAAACCGTACCGAAAATCCGAACCAATAATATCTAGAACCGAAAAATATCCGTTGACCGTTTGACTTTCTCCGAACCGAACCGTCCCGATTTTTTTTTTGGTACGGTTCTGGAGATTAGTAGTTATTCATACCGAGAACCGTACCGAACCATCCCGAACCGAAGAACCGAAACTAAAACCGATTTAAAGGGTTTATATATATATATATATATATATATATATATATATATATATATATATATATATATATATATATATATAA
>CATKHJ010496124.1:0-23333 GCA_949750685.1 Vernicia montana
AATTAATTATTTTTAAATTTTTATCATATATTTTAATAATATAATTAAATTTTATTAATAATTACAACTATCACTATATAAACTTATAAATAAAAAATAAATTGATAAATAAAAAATAAATGAAAAAAGTCAAATTATATATATATACACACATAAATATTTTGTAGGTAAATGTAAAATACAAGTTAAAGGAAAAAGAAAAAAGAAAAAAAATTTTAAAAAAAAGTGTGGAGAGAGAAAGATAATGGAGGTAATAAAGATAAGAGACACGTTAGCTCATTTTTGTAACGTTAGGGACATATTTGTACCTTGAAAAATATTAAGTGTTGATATGCACTTTTAGCTAAAAATTAGGGGCATATTTACACCTTGTCCTTTTTTTTTTTTTTTTTTTTTTTAATTATGTAGATGAGTGGTGCTCAAGTTGCAAGACTAGATCATCATGAAGGTCCAGTAAGAGATTGTAGTTGGCATCCTCTCTACCCAATGATCATTAGCTCTTCTTGGGATGGTGTTATTGCCAAATGGGAATTTCCTGGGTGTGGAGAAGCACCAGCTCCATTGAGAAGGAGGTCAGCTCGGAGATGGGTTGTCTACGGAAGATGGCTTATACTTTATAGTTATAGCTGTAGACATGAATTTTTGTTCTTTATGGATTCAATGGTTGGTAAAATTCAGTTGATCTCAGGTAATAGGCATATAGAAATTTTGTACATCAAAGTGTCATATGTTATATTTTGTTGTCACTACTCTGAAAAGAGCAGCAGTTAGTATTTGTATAGGTAATATTACAGGTTCCTTTTTGTGCTTGCCATTGATGTATATGTATGTAAAAGCTTCCATTTTGTCTCCTTATTGCTTTTCTATTTACATATAATATACACATACATGCCAGGCAATTTTACTCCTTGACTGCGACTGATTTTTTATTTTTTAAACCTTTTTATTTTTCTAATTTGATAAAGATCAATTCATAAAATATAAACTTGGACATGTCATTTCCCTCTAGTTCCTGTACTGATGACACGGGCAAGACAAAACGACATCATGACAGTGACAAAAGGCAAACGACAGTGGTATTAATAGGAAACGTGGTATGAAAGAAAAACTTTTGAATTCCTGCAAAGAAAGCTGAGGTCGTTAATCCTTACTACTTACTAGAACAAGGAACGACGTCGTATAAAATATAATCCCGATATAGGTATAGGTATAGGTATTGATATACTCTCCGATAATCTCCTCGTGTAGTATACTTAGTCCCAAATCTCACAAACACAGACCAACAATGGCTTCGCCAACAGCAAGGATCACATTTCGAGTAGTTATGGCGGTTCTCGTGATAATAGTCCTCTTCTACGTCGGTCGTCCTCTTTACTGGAAAATCTCCGCCACCATCCAAGAGATCCGTGAGAACAAACGGACCGTCCAACAAGGTTTTTCTACCTACACTCATACACACCTTTACAGATTTTTTAATCTAAACGCTTTTTTTTTTTCGGTGTGTTTGTTCACAGGCATTTCACAGATTGTCTACGAAGCGCAGAAATCGGTCGGTTGGTTCCACGATGAATCCGATTCTGGACTTCGTGATGATCGGAAAGCTACAAATCGGAGGTTACTCTTTTAAGGTTATTACTATTATTTGAAACACTTTTTTTTTTGTCAATTAATTGAATTATTTGTTATTGTTATTATAATAGTAATGATTAGAGGAGTAGATCTGTTCTTCTGTTTGTTTGTAGTAATAATATTGTTTTGGTGATATTTCCTGAAATTGTAAGATAGTAACTTATTGCATTTCACTTGTTATATGTGGATTTTTGTTTTTTGTTAAAAAGATTTTTTAGTTCATAATTGGATTATATAAGTACTGGTTGTGATTTGTGAATTTGGAAAAGCAGGTGATGATGTACTTGGATTGGGTCCATGGTAGAGTTCAATCACTGTGCTTCCTTTACCTTTTTGGATATAGTGTATGTTAAGCCCTACATGGAATTGCTGATCAAATTCTGGGTGCTAATGATAGTATATAGTGGCTGAAGAAAATTTTAGATGTATGTCCCTATGAATTTGGATGAAACTAATTTTTGGTAGCTTAGATAAACATAGGTGCACAGCTGAAATACATAGATTGTATTGAAGATTTTTTGAAATCTATAGAATTAAAAATTATATGTTTTATTCCATGAATTTACACAATCTCTCTTGTTTGATGTGAAGAGTAAATCCATGGAGTTGAAGAGAATTTATGGAATTAAAAAAAAATTCTTTTCAGATTTGGAAAAATCCATCTCCCAGGCGTGATTTTAAATGAGAGTTTTGAAAGGGATTTGGGAGTACAAGGGATTTTTTCCAAAACTATGATTTTATTCTCTTTTTGGCCAACCAAACGGTGGAATTGTTCCATGGATTGTTTAAATTTCCACATCAAAAATCCCTAAATCCAAACATTGCCCTTCATGTTTTGTCAAACAAATATGCCTTTTAAGTTTGTAAATTATGGAAATTATGCCTTTCAGTTGGTAGATGGTACCAATGAGGGAAGAGAGGAAAGCTTGCTTTGCTTTCATATTAATTCTGAATACTGTACACAATTTTGCTTGTTGGTTGGATGGAAATCAGGTTTAAAAACTGTTTCCTTATAAGACCTTTTAGCACTTCTGGATTTACTTACAAACTACATTCCACATTTTTTCCCCGTGGAAAAGTTCAGGTGCATAGGGTTATTGGCTTACAGTATCTCTGAGTAGCTAGTTCTTGCACATTTATGATATCTGGATGCTTTTCGTGCCATTCCAATCATGAAGGTTACTGCACAAGCTCATCCTTTTGATGTTAGAAAAAAGGTAGAACGAATCCTGGATTTTTCCATGGCAATATTATTGTTGTCTCTACTTTTCATGCTCAAGACATTCAGCCTCCTTGGCCCTTTATGTCTTACTATCTTGACGGTTTTGAGTTGGTTGATATTAATTTTTCCAGATTAGCTGTTATTCAGAATTTCTGAGTCATGTTTAATAGGGCAAATCATTTTCTAGGAAGACACTCAGTAGCCGAAGACTAATTTTTATCATAGTTGTGTTCTTATTACTTCTTACGAGTACTAAGTAATCAAGTTTTTCCAAGAAAGATGTGTGTTAAAGATCAGACAGTTAAGCCTTGCATGGGCATTGCTTTCCTCTTCATTTCACTGCCTGGTGCTGTGGTGTTGTTTCTCTATTTCACTTTACATCAAGTGGATGACTCATGCAATTGGAGCTTTGCACGCCATTCCGGAGTGTATATTTGTTTACTCGAGTACTTTCGGTTATGTTGAGGTCTATTGGATAGCTTGTGAGTTGTGATTTGTGAGTGGAAATGATTTGATTTGTTATTGTTGTCGCTCAAAAGCCTCATTCAAATATGTTAAAAGTGGACTAAAATATTACTTGCCAGTGTATTGTGCTTATTGAGTCAGGTTTTCTGCATTAGAATCATCATATACTTGCTTGAAGTAATGTCCTCGTGTTGTTCTCTTTTCTGTTTTACCCTAAAAGAGTCCACATTCATTGGTCTTGAAAGCCACTGGTTTAAATAACTTGGGATATGAGCCCTGACCGACAACCCAATTGTTCAGGGTCTGGGAATGCTTAGGCTTTACTTGAATTTTGATAGTGAGGTTAAATCCAAGGTGCAGTCCACCATTACCTGGGGAGTGAGGTTGGTTGGTTTAAAAAAAAAAATTCCCAGTACAAGCATGGATATCATGCATGCGACTCAACACGAGGACTCAAGAAACATTGCAAAATAAGATGTGGGTTAAAAAATATTGCAAAACCTCAAATTGATGATGAATGAATTGGCATTTTGGATTGTGGAGTGCCCATCACCTTTCATTCAGACAAAACGTAACGGTAAGGAAAGTTTGGCTGGGCATGTGAGCATGTCAATGGTGGGGAAGACTTAAGCATTTAATCATGAGTTTAAACTTTAAAGCTTATGGATGTGATTATATTCTAAGGTAGATATATAAATGGCAGCCAATTGAGAAATCTCAGGCAATGATTTTTATTTTCAGAATATAGTAGAGAATTCAAGTGCCAATCTTTGGTACAAAGCTACACAAATTGAGATAGATGGTTACCATGTTAGTATATCAGTGTTAGTGTACTTGGTGCATATAGTTAAGAGTTAATTCTTTTCAGAGCAAACCAAGTAGAGTTTGAAGCAGCAGTTGCGTAACTTTAGCCAAAACTCCATTTTCTGCGAATTTAATGATAATGTTTTTGAACCGTAGACCTTAATGCAATGAATTCACAATTCAAATGATTTAGGCATTGTTTTAAGAGGACAAGTATTTATTTCATTATACACACAATAGGTAATCAATTATTGGGAATTTTTCACACTAAATGGTCGGCAAATGTACCTGGGGCCGCTTAGTCCTTAAAACTTTTAATTGTGTCTAGCCATCCACATAATAATTGATCCTCTAGAAATAGAATGCAAACAAGTAACAACAGGTCTAAATCGATACTCTACCAATCTTTATGTTCTTTATGTTAGTACTGGCCCAACCTAACCTAAGTTTTAGACGCCATTTTCTTTTAACAAGCTTATGATATGAAATAGGGGTTGATGGTTGGATTTGATTGATTTAGGGTGAATAATTTTAATAAAATTAATCATATCGATTTGTAAATGATTTAAATTATATCCAAACCAAGTAAGACTAAAAATTATCCAAACCAATATTCTTAAATTTCGATTTGAATAATCGGTTTGGTCGGTTTAAGATAAAAATATTTAATAAATAAATAAATAATAAGTACTATATAAATTAAAATATTTTTATAATATGAAATTATATTTCAAATATAAAAATTATATTTCAAATACATATATGAAAAACTAAAATAAGAGTAATTATATTTTAAATAGATAAAAATTTTATATTATGTAATAAAAATCAACTTAAAAGAACAAAAAAAAAAAAGTCTCAAAATTTAATATAAACAAAAAAAAATCTCTATGAAATTAGAATTTAGGTACATATAAATTAAAATATATAATTTTAGTATATTTTGATTCGGTTTGATTTTAGTTTATTTTTCATGTATTCAAACCATAAACAAATCAAAAAGTTTAATTTAACTATCTTTCTAAATCAATTCAAATCATACTAAAAATAAAATCATAATTTTTTATTTGAATTGAATTGATTTGATTAATTTTTAAACAGCCCTTACACTTATCCAATTATCCAAACAAGCCAGCTTTAGTTTGACATTTTGTCTTTGCTTATGAGTACAGAATGATTTTAATAGGTGTGGGGGCTAAGTTAAGGTACAAATTGGAATAATATAAAGTCTTTTTTTTTTTTTTATAAAAAAATATTATATATAAATTAGATATCAATTACAATATCAATATAATAGGAGGTAAATTTAACAATTCAAATTGATTAGAATTAAATCAACCATAATTATTGAAATTAATCCACCCTACGGCATTGTAAAACTATAGTATTGTCCTCCACATTCAACAAATTTAAAATTCCAAAGCATACTTTTTTTTTTATATATATATTATTTTTTATATTATTTTTTGCTCCTTTTCGAATCTATAACTCTAGCCTAAATTTATATCGAGGTCTAATAACCAAGTCAACCAATAAATTCTGATTTAAAAAAAATTGCACAAACTTAGTAGGATGCCTTAGTCATACATTTGTATTTGTATATGCACAAAATTCAATGTTCTTGACTCTGTGCTGTACTTGATAGTTGATAAACATGTGTTTACATTTATCAATAATGTTAAAATAAAGAAAAGCCAACCAGATTTCACTTCAGACTTCAATTTCTAGACGGGATTGGTGGTTTTGGTTCATACCATTTGGAAGCTTATACCTAACTATATCCTATAAATTTTGGATTAGGATATCTAAACTCTTATAATCAATGTCCATTTCTAATACTAACAAAAATATTCTATTTATATTCTCTTTTATCTCTCATTTTATTTTTTTTTTATTACTTTCATACTATTTTATTATTTTATAAATTATACCTAAAGCTATTTTTTTTTACATATTCATCTAATAAAAATATAATTTGTTAATATGTAATATTACTAGTTTAATATTTATATAATATTAATCTATATTAGTATGAATATATCATGTTTTTATTTATGATATATGCATTTTGTACTAATTATTATATATTTTTATTATCCATTTTTTATTTTGTATTTGAATTTTTTATTGAAATAATATTCGATTATAAGATGAAAAAATTATAAATACAGGACATAAATGAAAATTTTTTCATATGTTTGGTAAATACAATAATTATTAGATTTTTGTGATAATTTAAAAAAAAAAAGAAAAATGCCGTTGTACAGTGTCACGCTAATTTTGGCGTGGCACTGTACATATACACCTGAATGGCGTGGGTTGGAATAACATTTCTGCTACAAAATGGCATCTCCAACCCAAAAATTGCATGGGTTAGAGATGCCCTTAGGTCAATATTATTAGTGAATCTTTATTTTCTTAGAAATGTAAAACATACCTAATGTTTCATCGCTTTAACTACTTGGTCCCTCCATCCACAATTTTGGCATACTCTAGTCTTTATTATAATGTAATTAATGGTTAAAATTGACAAATTTTAAAAAATTATATGATTAGTAAATAAAAATTAAAAATAGATAAAAATTAAAAAACTGAAAATTTAGGAATTTTTTATTGTTAAAACTAAAAAATTTATCTATTAAAACACTTAATTATAAAATAATCTATTTAATTAAATCTTAACATTAAAATATTTATTTAAATATTCTTTTATACAGATTTTTTTAAAATTCTTTTTAGCACATTATTGCAATTTAATTGAAAAAATGTAATTTTAATTAATGGTTGAAGAGAAGAAGGATAAATATGTCATTTTAATTTTTAATTAATAGAATATGCTAAAATATGTTAAAATTGTGAATGGAGAGACTAAATAGATAATGGAATGAAAAATTAGAGACCTATTAATACATTTTTAAAAGGATAGGGACTCATTAATAATATCAACATAAAGTCAAGACGAAATAATAATTTGCCAAAAAATTATGAAAATTGAAGATTTTTTTTTCTTGCCAAATAAAATTAAATATCATGAAACGAAAAATTGCAAATGTTCTGGAGATTAACTCTTGTAAGTATAAGTTTATTTGATACAATAAATTCATGAGTGATGAGACATTTCAATGGATATAACTATTTCGAAATTTAACTCTTGTCTGCATTGTAGGCCAGAATTTTCCCTCTCGTAAAGAACAGCTCAACAGCATTTAATCAATTATACAGAAGAGGAGTTGGTTGATTGTGTTTCAAACCACAAGAAATCTTATCCCAGTATAAATACCAAATTGAATGCCATTCTCACATCCACAACCAAGAAAATGAAAACTCTCAAAGCTTTCTTTGTCCCTTCACTTCCCGTCTCACCAACACCAACCAGACTCCACAAAACCCAATTCTTGTATTTTCAATCCTGTTCAATACCCACTTCATTTTTCCAATCAACTCACAGAAACACATCAAGATCCAAGCTTTTCACTACCTTATCATCATCTGCAGTTTCAACAGAACACATAGACCCAACAGAACCTGTGATTGAAAATGCAAGCCAAGAAGAGAAATTTGATTGGTTTTCTCAGTGGTATCCAATTATGCCAGTATGTGATCTAGACAAGAGAGTGCCACATGGAAAGAGAGTGATGGGTCTTGATGTGGTTGTGTGGTGGGATAGGAATGAGAGTGACTGGAAGGTGTTTGATGATACTTGTCCTCATAGATTGGCTCCATTGTCTGAAGGAAGGATTGATCAATGGGGGAGATTGCAGTGTGTGTATCATGGTTGGTGTTTTAATGGCTCTGGCGTTTGCAAATTAATTCCTCAGGCACCCCCAGATGGCCCTCCGGTATTTAAACTTAACCCAGAAATCTTAATTTTGCCCTTTTTATTTTCAGTACCTAAATTAATGAACAATATAATATTTTTTTTTTGGCTGCTGGTGTTATTCTCAAATTTTAATTTCAGTTTGGTCCAAAATATAATTAGATTATATGTTTGCCATTGCTTTCATTAGGGTGTTTCTTTGTTTTTCTTTTTGGTACATTGGAAAATTCATAAATGGGAAAGGCTCTGTATGTTTAAACCCCTAAACTCTTGCATTTCGAGATAGACACTTGAGTGTTTCTTTAGATTTTTCTTGATTCAGTTTAAATAATCTGAAATAAGTATTTAAAACTTGCAAAATTCAGCATTTGCAATGTAAGCATTCTTCACTTTCTTATGTGCTATTGGTGATCAACTTATATTACAAATGGTTCCATTTAACCAAGTCACTGGGGTTCTTCCTTAACACCTGACCTTATTTAGCTTAATTGCAATTTGTCAAATCTCTAAAATCCAAGACATTGAAGTGCTTTATCATACATTTCCTGAATACAACTAATTCATGGTAATTGGAGTAATGTAATTCTTGACTCGAAGGAAAACTCAAAATTGGAATATAGGCTTCTTAAGGAAAATAAAAGGAAAAAGATAAAAAAAAAGAAAAAAAAAGCTGTTTTGTCTTCATAAAACAGAAGTCTATTTTTAACTGATCTTTCCATGATTTTTCCAGGTACACACATTCAAAAAAGCATGCGTAGCTGCTTATCCAAGTACCGTGCAGCATGGAATAGTGTGGTTTTGGCCAAATAGCAATCCTGAATACAAAGATATTCTTTCAAAGAAGAAACCCCCTTATATTTCAGAACTGGATGATCCATCATACATCAAACCAATGGCAAATAGAGAGTTTCCTTTTGGGTATGCAAGATATCGTCTGCCAATTATGAATTTCTAATTTGATTAATTTTCTTTTAGAACTAAGATGAAGACTGATTTCTGCACTTCTATATGCATATTCTATGCAAAATTGCCTGCATAAATAAATAATTCTAGGCATATGTAATTTAAAAGATGAAGAAGGAAATGTTGCATAGTGTTAGTTTCACAGTTGTCATGGCTGTTATATGCCGAAAAAAAGGGGGAGTTATCTTCTCCAATTGACAAATTAATGTTTCCCTTTTCATTCAGTTGTCTTTTGTGCAAATGTTCTATAAAATATGACTACTGCAAGGACACATGGAGGTTCTTTTCTTCCTTATCGATCTCCACCAAATCCATTCTAAAGTAAAAAACCAAATTGTCATTTTCAGGTATGAAATCTTGATTGAAAATCTGATGGACCCAGCTCATGTGCCATATGCACATTTTAAACTGCTGCAGAATCCACCATCCAAGAACAGATAAGAACTTTTAAACTAATTCCACTTTTTTGTTTGGTATTGTGTTCCATATTGTTTTATATGATTACGCTGTTCTTTCACAGTTAAGCTCGACAGAGAAGGAGGGGCACCAATTGACATAAACATAAAAAAGTTAGACAGAAATGGTTTCGTATCTAATCGATATGGAGGGGAAAGCAAATTTATGGCACCTTGTATATATTATTCTGCTTTTAGTATTCCGACTCCAGTGAAACCAGGAAATGCAAAAGATCAAGGTAATGGATCAATGTCATCAGCTGGAAACAGTAAGGTAACACATTCTTTCAACTCTACTTTTTTCCCTCTTTCCATTTTAGATGTTGTTGCAACCTCAGATTTAATTAATTTATTTTTTCTCACTTCCTATTCGGTTGGTTGGTTCAGGAGCCATCATCAAATGTACCACAACGAAGGGGGCTTCTTACTTTTTTCTGCATTCCAGTTGGTCCTGGTAAAAGCAGATTGATCTTTACATTCCCAAGAAATTTTGGAGTTTGGATTGACAAAATTATTCCGAGATGGGTGTTTCATTTGAATCAAAATCTGGTTCTAGATTCAGATTTGTATCTTCTTCACTTAGAGGTATGGTATCACTGCCAAGGGTAATATATATATATATTTTTCCTGAGGTTAGTGTCAACAATTCAATGGAAGATGGAATATGAAGTCCTATCTTTTAATCCACTTGGCTAGATTGCTTTTTTTTTTTTCTTGGTTTGTTCTATTTTGTAAGTGAGAAGCAAAAATAAATATTTATTTTGACAGCAAAATACAATACATAAAAAAGCAAAAAGGTTTCTTTTTATGCATAGCGAAGTGAAATCTTGTTCTAAATGCCTTTTTCTTTTCTTACATAAAAGAAAAATTCATATGTTTATTAAGGAGACTTTTTTTTTTTTATTACTGCATTTATTTTTTAGCAAAATAAAAATTTATAATTACTTTTTAAGAAGTGAAAAAACTAAATCAAATGGATCTTTTATTACAAAAACAGTTAATTCATGACAATTGTATGCTAAAGCCTTTAACTGATTTTCACTATTTAACATAGAATATCTATAGTTGATTCTAGTGACAATTCTTTAGTCTATTTGAAAATAAGAAGATGACTTCCAATTTTTTATTTTAGCATTCAATATGAAAGAACAACAACTTCAAAATTTTCTGTCAGTCTTTTTGATCCACTAATACACTAAAAAATAGATATTTTTAACCTACTTATTTGCTTTAAATCGTTGATAGTATAATTTGAATCTGAATATGGAGAAATGTGCTTGGTACTTGAAGAGGAGCCAATTCTTAACTCTTGGACAGATCTCTCTCTGTACAGGAGCGTAAGATAATGGATATTGGCACATCCAATTGGCAGAAGGCTTGTTTTGTGCCAACAAAGTCTGATGGTAATGTGGTTGCTTTCAGAAAGTGGTTAAGAAAGTACTCAGATGGTCAAATTAACTGGGGATGGAAGTTCAATGGAGCTCTTCCCCCAACTCCACCAAAAGAGCAGTTGATGGACAGGTAATTATAGAGTATATTTAGAGCTTTCAAATTTAATGAATTTTGACTTTCAAATAGTAAAATAGCTTCTTTTGCAATGTTTTTTGAGCACTGGGAAGGGAGAGCTTGAACCTAAATCTTTTGCTCGGGTCAGATATGCACTACCACTAGGCTAAGCCTGCGAGTGCACAAAATTTTGTTGCTTATAAATTGAATAAATGATTTTCTGCTTGCTGTAGTAACATTAGAGCATTATTGAAACATTTTTCTTTCATTAGTCTATTTGATGATCTAAACAGTGGATGAACTTTCCCCATTTCCATATTCCTCAAGTGGCCACTAGCAATATTTGAAGCCCCAAGCCTCTCACAGCTATGCTGTTTCGCACAGGGACATTATTCCAACATTTGATTGGTGAAATTAAATACAGTAAAAGAAACAAAACTTTGATACTTTTACGGTTACAGAAAAAGTTGGGATCAAGTTAAGACATTGTAGTAGGAAAAGTTATATCGCCTTCTTCTAATGGTGTTTCAGTTTAAGTTAAGAGTGTTAAACTCATGTTGAAGTTTCTGTGTCTGGTTTTTCAGGTACTGGTCACATGTTGTGAATTGCAGCAGTTGTCGTGTTGCATACAAAGGTCTCAATGTGCTTCAGGTTGCTCTGCAGATCATCTCCATTGTTTCAATCGTTATCGTTGCGGCGACCAAGCAGAGTTTGATGTCTGCAGTCAGAAGAACTACACTTGTCTTGGTGGCAGTTCTATGCTTTGCAGCTTCAAGATGGTTGGCTCACTTCATTTACAAGAACTTTCATTTCCATGACTACAATCATGCCCTTCTTTAAAGGAATAAGCCGAATTGTTAATATTATAATATATTATTAATCATTTATATTATAAATATTGCATAAATAATATTGTAAATATAGGTCGATACTAGTGAAGATATGCATGAGTTGATTATTGGTTAGTATTGCTCAATGTCTTATAATAATAATAGACTCAGTTAGTCAAGTCACTAGTGCACTTGACCTCATATGAGATACACTTGGTGAACATATAATCAAATATCAAATATCAATTTCAATCTTTCGTTCACATATCACATGCAAGAGAACAAAAATAATTGTATTGATTCAATAGGATTGACTTCGACCCGAATGGGCTCGTCATTACATCAAGGATCAATACAATAGAACATTTCAATTACAGATAGTAATAACTTCAGTTTCAATAACCTCGCTTACAGAATGAAAGCTTCGGCCCTAACGGCTTCATTGATTTCACTTTTTAATAGAACATGTAAGTTACCTCACATATGGTGATAGTAACAACAAAAGAAAGGATAAGATTATGGCGAGTCAGCAAAGAAATGAAATTCAATAAACACAGGAAATTTTATCGTATTGTTCATGCATTCCATAACTAAACTAATATCCATAATCTTACCTTGCAATATATCCACTTTTCAATATTGGCCTTGCGGTACCTCACCGAGCCCTTTTATAACTCTTAATTTCTCCATCTTTTCTCAGATGGTAGCTTCTCCAATAGAGTTAAAAGGATCACCATCAAAATCTCCACTGATGTGCTCCCTAAAGAATTCTCGATCCTTCCTTGAACCGAATCCATAGTCTCGTCACCTAGATCCACTCGAAACTCTCTTAAGAAAACTGGAAGAGTCATCTTTACTATTTAGATTTTGGGTTTCATTTGAGAAATTCTAGTAATTTCTTTTAGAAAGTTTTGGATGAGAAATCATAGTTCAAAATTTGAATTTCAGAGAAAAACTCAGCAATTGGGCTATATAGAAGGAAAATGTAATCGTCTTCCAAAATAAGTTGAATTTTTTGGGGTCTTTAAATAAAAAAGAAGCAATTATGGCATACGTTTTGAAATGACATAAAGCCGGTCAACAATCAATTACGGAAAAGACGGTTCACATTGGAAAAGCAAATTTATTGGAAAGGTAATTTTTCTTGGAAAGGAAAATTGTCAATAGTAGATGACCATCTATTCTAACCACTCATGCTTTGACACATCAAAAAATATCTATCTACACTATAGGTTCTTTAATGAGCGAGCGCAACCCCATTCTTCCATCTAGAAAATTTGATCATGGGAACTGAAATCCTATTATTGAGCTTACTACTCGTTTACGTCCTATCTGTAAACACCTATTCAACACTATCTGATATCTATGACTATCCTCGGCTTTGCTTATCCCAACTTGTCTGTTCACTCATAACATCTGGTCTCATTCCTCCTCATTTCCTCCATTTAGGACCATTAGCTCGATCTATTCACCGATTTGCTTGTAGTTATATCATTCACACTTCACCACCGACTCTGCCATAGTCCTCGAAATCGTGCTTCTTACTTACCATTGAGCAAAATCCTCATAAGTAAATCTCATCCATAGTCTTACACATGTATTCCTATTCGAGGTATTACATCCTCCCCTCATTCTTAAAAATTTATCCTCGAATTTTAAAATGCCTCACCTATCTCCAAAATTCTCCTATAGTTCCTTTATTGTATTCTTAATGGAATCAGAAATTCAGATCTCCAAATGGTTCATTCAATAGTTCATAAATCCTATGATTCTCAAAGATGTTCTTATTCAGCTCTTTTTCCTTGTACAATATCACTTCCTAAGCTCACCTAGTATTATAACACTTATTACTTACCTTAAGTCCCATAAAATTTGGACGAAATCTCGGTTCGACTTGTAAAGACTCGAATCCTTCGTCACATGTCACTCTTATTGGTCACCCACCAAGTCTGATAGCATATATCTCAAAGTGTGTAGACTATCTTACATAGGAGAACAATTCTTCTGTTATCTTAGATCTATTATGAATAATCATACGACCATTCACATTATATTTCATGAAACTTAGTCAATTCCTTAGGAATTCTATGTAATCTCAAATCAATGTACATATCACCATATCTGACATCGCTACGAGCTACACTAGGCATCTTTAAAATTTCGGTCTCTTATAAATCTCCAAACTCATTCTATACTATACTAATATCGTTGAATACTATATCCTCGACAAACCATACATCATAAGTATTCCACATGTATATCAAAATCTTCTTACTCAGATTAATCTCATACTTATCGTATTAGAACAATATTCTTATCCATAAAATCATCAAGCACAAATCTAAGGTCAAGAATACTTAATAACAACAAGACTGAATCCTATGTTATGTAATACACTATAACCCAATCAAATCCTCTACTCAAATATCACTTCTGTCAGAGCACAACTTAATCATTCTAGTCCTCTTCAAAACCTTTACTCTGTTGATTATGTTAGAGCACTGTTTAATCCTTTTAACTTTAACCTTTGCTCTGATACTACCTATATCAGAGCACAACTTAATTCTTCCTAAATTCCCCTTTTTACCAATCATTAGCTCCGATACCACCTCTGTCACAACCTTCTTTCATTCAACCTTCTTACTCGTACTCCTTATGCATCGATTTGCACTTTAGCTCCTTGCTGGAAAACTCAACTTTCTCAATTAACTGAGCTGCAGAGGCGCGACAGTCCTAGGATATGGGTAAACATAAGGCTGCCAATCATCGCATAGAGCCCTTCGAACCCAAACTCACTCTTTAACAAATTGATTGCAACTTATGCTGAACACTAATGGTTCCATATGCATAGTGGTCCAATTTGTTTAATTCAGAAAACAACATCGACTTATCTTTTATTAATTCTCAAAATCATTTCAATTACAAAGTCATTCACAAGTCTGTCATATTTCTAACTCTCTTCTACACTATCTATTGATTTTGTCATTCTCTATTCTACGGAGCTCTAACTAAGAACACCATAAGAATATTCAATTACAAACATTACATATAAAACTTAAGTATCTAATCTAACTCTAGCTCGATACATTTCCTCGTCATAAATAGTGAGAGTCTCTTAATGCTAAGGAGATCTAATCCTTCAGCTTCTAACTTCTCCAAGATCCCACTTGAAATCTTCTAAACTAATCCTGAAATCTATAGACGATGTTGTGAACCGTCAACTCAGTAATATTAGAGGAATGCATGTGGATTAGAACAATCAAAGTCAAATATACTGAGAAACATATAATATATTAATATAGAGATTAAATATATCGATAAAGCAATAACATATATGAATAGGTGACATAAATCACAAGATCTTTTCAAAGAATTGATTATCAATAAGGATTTACAACCATTATCAATATGGAAAAACATATCATTTGTGAGCTCGGGTATACATTAACCACATCACCATAAGCATCACTATCATAACTATCAGAAATTTGTTGGAGGGACGTACCAACACCCAAGAGTTTCTGCCCATTGTAGCATCAAAATACCATCAAGGTATAAACAAATAACTATCAAAAGGCACTCGAGAATGAGCTCGATGCTCTTCGTAACAATCAGGGCTGCTACGATACCCTGCAAACACCATCACATGTCAGCGTGGATATGCCTGACTTAGTTTATTGTAATACACCAATCTCGTACTAGTTATATGTGCCAAGTTTAAAGGATCAAGGTATAGTAGACATTTAGCCATGTATTATCTAAGTTAGTAATAATTAAGAATGTTAAGATCCTTAAAATAGATATGAGTAAGAATTTTTCACATCCAAATTGGATAAGTTTTTCACTTCCAAGTTGGATAAGTCCTAAGTAGTTGATGGAATGAGTTTAATATATGAAGTATGCTTAGAGTGAAATTAAGAGAATGAATTAAAATGCATTAGTATGCATAAGCATATGGAAAAAATAAGAATACAAACCCTAAATAACATGGTTAAATCATTCACAATCTAAGATGAATTTTAGATTAAAGATAATAATGTATATGTATGTATATGATCATTAGATGGATGTTAATAGAGGAAATAATGGAATATAAATTACAAGAATAATTAGAAGATTAAAAGTAAAATAAAAGAGAAATTAAATATTAAAAGATTAATAGAAAATGCTTAGAAATTGAAAGAGAAAAAGGTAAATTAGAGAGTGGCAAATTGGTAAATAATATGAAGTTAAATAAAATAAAATAAAATAAAAATAGATTAAGAGAAGATCTATACATGGCCGGCCAACTTAGGTGCAAAGTGGGCCAATCATATTGACCCATCTAGAACCAAACTTTGACTTATAAAAAGGCTATCTTCTTTTTTATCTCTTCATTTTCTCCTTCAAACACCTTCTCCACCAAAATTAACAACACTTAAAAGAACTTAAAACCATTTGAAAGGGGAAGGGCCAATCACCAATACAGAAGGAAAGCAATCCAACTAAAGAGGTAAGAAATTTAAATCTTTGCTTCTTAATTAGTAGTTGATCTTAAGTAAGCTAGGTTTGAGCTATTTGTTAGGGTTTTTGTAGAGTAGGAGATTCGGCCAAGGGGGGAATAAAGTTGATAATGGTTTTTAAATTTAGTTGAGTAGAAAATGAGTTTATTGGAGTATGTTAATGTCCAATTTAAACCTAAACTCTTTGATTAGCCTAAAGAGTGAATGAAGTCAAAGTTAGGATTTTGTTAGGGCTGAATTAGGGTTTGAAAGAATAGAAACTTGGACTTATAATTTCATAGTCTTAGATAAATAATTTAGAAAAGAGTAAAACATAAAATTTGTAGAGTTATGTCTGTTCTAGATTTTTATAAAAAGGATTTTGCAAAATTTGATGTGAGTGAGGAGATACCCTTCCTTGAGTAGGATTGGTTCAGGTTGCAATTTCTGCAGGCAGTATGAGATTGTCCTTTCATTTTGATGACCTTAGAGGCTGAATTAGATAAAGTGTAAAACATAAGAAATGATCATTTATATGTAATATAACTGTTTATAAATTAACTTTGCAATTGAATATGTACATTTTAAGATATAATCAAAATTATGGAATCATCATATATAATTTAGTAGAAATCGACTGGTTAGGAGCGGTGTGCTCCACATCACATAATCATATATAAATATGGAATAGAGGTTCGGTTATGCATATTTCTCACATCACATGAAATAGCGTGAGACGGGCCAGGTCTCACGGCTAGGATCATAACCTTTCCCAGTTAGGACTCAGATAATATACCTTATCCATGGGTATCTATGTGTACATAGTATGATGTATTACCCACATTAGTTGGGAATTTCAACTTTCAGACTCAAAATTTCTCATATCAATTGTTCAAATGATACATCAAGTACTACATCACATGATTCCCAAATGAAGAGACTTCAATGATCAATAAATTTCAATAGAGATATCAAAAAA
The DNA here is from genome assembly GCA_949750685.1 of Vernicia montana. Taxonomy (NCBI): domain Eukaryota; kingdom Viridiplantae; phylum Streptophyta; class Magnoliopsida; order Malpighiales; family Euphorbiaceae; genus Vernicia; species Vernicia montana. Next base: position 17,152 of record CATKHJ010496124.1, read on the forward strand.
CGTGTTAGTGGATACATAGTTTTTATTAGTGAAAAGAAGTGATAAGGACTTAATTATATGAATTAGAGTATAAGTACACTTCTCTCATCTTCAAAAATTCGGCCATGCCTACCTTGGGGGCCCACTTTTCCTTTTGTTACCTTATTTATTAATTTACAATCTAAAATTGACAATTTTTAAATTTTTTTCTCATTTTTTCATTATATTCTTTCACACTCTTAATTTCAAATATTAAATTTTAAATTAAGGTATAACCATCTATTCACTAACAAATAATTATATTATTTATATTCATGTGAATATTCATTACATATTTATCAAATCACCTAATAACAATAAATTCTTATATTAATCTTTATTAGGGTTTTTAAGTTTTATGACTCATTAACGTATAAATTCACTTACGCTGCATGTTTATATACTCATAATAAACAAGTCTTAATTAGGGGAAAAACCTACTGTATTATAGCTGAGCTCGGGTACGATTTGGATCCATATTCAAGCAAATAAGGAAGTTTTCCTAACCCTTAATTCATTTCTTTTTTATTTGTCACATTGAGGACAATGTGTAAATTAAGTGTGGAGGAGAGAATTAGGCTTTACATTTTAAATTTTTGATATAATGATGCTTGATTTTGATTTAAATTGTAAGAGAAAATTTTTCTAAAATAACACAATTTGGCACTTTAGCATGTATTCTCCATTTACAGCCCTCTATTGTGCATAATGCAATCACCCTACCAAGCTCATTTTTCTTCTTATCTAGTATGTATCCACCCTTCACTGAATAGTCTCTTAAGATGTCCTTGAAGTGATCCATACCTTTAAATACATGTCCCACTTCAAATACTATATGCCCATTTGCAGTTGCAATAAAAGGCTTGGAGAACAGGTCCTTAACAAGATCAACATATTTCTTCTTTCTCCTTTTCCTTTCATTAACAACAACAAATTCTTCATCTGAATTGCCCTCCACATCAGTAGACTTGTCTGACCCAACATTACTGAACCCATCTATTAATAATTTCATCTTCTTCAACATTATCCATTTCATCTTTTCTGCCATCAAATTCATCCTCTGATTCACTGCTTTCATACTCATTAACATGAAAATTATAATCCCAGGTTGCATCATCACTATCATCAGTCAAGTTATATTCATTATCACTATATTTAGGGTCATCACCTGCATTGCTGCTCTTAATAACTGAAGGTTCATTTTGAACTCTTACTCTTCTTTTGTTTTTACCACCAACCCCACCACCTCTAGTCTTCACACCCCCCCTTACTGGATACCCCACCACCTCTTGTCCTACACTTGCTACCACCTCTAGTCCTAACTCCCCCTCTCTTTCTTTAAAAATTCACAAAATTATTTTTGAAAATGTCATTACCTGCAATTTCTTTCCTAGCATTTGTTCTCACCGCTTCAACTTCAACCTGATCATTGTTTACATTCACTTGATTAGTTGGATCATCCTTCTTTAATCCAAAAACTAGTTTAACTCCATCTATGTCAAACATAGCATGTGTCTTTTCATTAAAATCCCCCTTCCCTTTATCCATACTAACATCAGTTTTGTCTCCAATATGTGTGTCTTCATTAATCTTTCCCTTCCCTTTATCCTTAGTAAGAGTAGTTTTGTATCCATTCTATGTGTCTTCATTAATCTTTCCCTTCCCCATATACTTACTAACAATATTTGTTTCCCCTTCCTCTTCCACATTATTAGTAGCTACATCCTCATCACCAAAATCAATTGGATAGTGTCTTTCATACACTGCTATAGGAATTACTGCTTGCACTAAATACATCCTAAGCATCAAATCTATGTCATTTTCATCCCTAAGCACTACACCATTATTAAATATGGCATTTAAGAAGTCACTCTTTATCTTAAATATCTTATGCAAATCTGAAATTAACCGAAACATAGAATATTGATCGTGTAAGACATTAGAAATTGACTTCTTTTTCCCATCAAATTCCACTTCTAGTGTATAACAATCAGCATATGGCTTCTTTTGGAAAAATGGGAGAAAAAGAAGAATTTAAGGTTTATTTCTTGAAAGAAGTTAGGGTTTAACGACTAATGTGAGCTTAAAATGACTTAATGCATAACATATAGTACTTACCCACCCTTAATTACCAAATGTCATGTCCCACTTTCGAGATGGGATGGTCCTAGGGCATGGGTAAGCCTAAGGCCACCAAAAACTTATAGAACCCCACCGAAAACCCATAGAACCTGATCACATTAAGAAACTAGTATAATTTTAGCAGCAAGTCGGTTGTACACATAATTTTCTCAAAACATAGAACCTGCAAGATAAATTACACTTCCAATAATCTTCCTCCCTTATATCTTCAACTTCGCAGTCAACACAAATCCTTCTAATATTTTTCTCACATATAAAGATTTATTTTCAATGTCAATCTCACACATCAATAATTAACTGCACTATTATATGGGATAATTATATTAAGTCATTCACTAGCATCATTATATATATATTAGATCATTTACAACACTAAATTAGGAATCTTAGGTACCATGGAGCATCTAGATATTACACTAATTTTATTTACATATGTTTTCTTACAACTAATTATACAATCATCAAAACATAATATTCTTTCCTTACATTGACCTCCAGCTTCAAGTGAATAATAAAACTTGAGTTGTATTGATAAACCTCTATTCCTGTAAAAAAAATAGGGGAAGGAAAGTGAGTAAAACTCAGTGAATGCATTCTAAATAATTATGCAATGGGGTCAGTTCACTCGGTTCACTACAACTTGGTTTCACAATAAGATCAATGATTATATATATATATATATATATATATATATATATATATATATATATATATATATATATATATATAACAATGATGGCAATATTACAAATGATAGCAATAAAGGCAGTATCAATAATACTGGCACTAGAGTTCAATAGTAAGAATAACAATATCAATAACATTAGAGATTTAGTAGCAAGAATAGCAATATCAATAATACTGACACTAAGATTCAGCAAAAATCTGGATTCACTAGATGAGCGCGGAATTTATCATCCCTACTCATCAACACTACACTAGTGGCAGATGCTATTCTTTTGGAGTAATACCATAACGTAAGATTAGCTAGACCTTACGACTAGAGCATTCAAAATTCCTCATAGGAAGGGTCACTTCATTGTGCACAAAGCTCGGTGTTTCCCACACCGAAAAAAAAGGATCTCTGCATTAAGGACAATAACACTGTACCATTTTTGGTACTTCAATCAATAGATAATCAATAATGAAAAAGGTTCAATTCACTAATAGGTAAAATAATATAGATAGGAAAAAGCAATGGAATAATATAGCAATAGGATTCTTTAGGAATCCAAGCCATGTACAATATCACTGTCAAAGAAGATATGATATGATTTTTAATGCAATTTCAAGTAAAGATTTAGGTATTAATAATAACATGGACAATTCAATCAAAGAAGCAAATGACAATTCCATGTACATAAAAGTGTATAATACACTCACTTGTTTGTACTTGTCTTCACTAACTTTTCTTCAATTACACTATGTGAGGATTAACTTCCCCCCCAGGATTCTCACCCCCAAACTGTCCTTTCAAGTCCTCTACATACAATACATGCACTCAATAATTTCAATTTGTATAAGTAAGTACATTAAAATATTAAAGTTTAAAATATGTCTATAGGATCCTTTTCTGACCTAGCTCCACCATTTCTGCCATTTCTCTAGCTACACTACTCCAATTTCCTTGATTCTTGAGGAATTGGAAAACTAACATATTAAAATTTTACTTCATTCTGAGCCCTACACAAAATTTGATGTAATTTCTAATCCTTCCTTGCATCACTAATCTAAATAGACTAAGCTACCTTTAATGTTTTCACTGTAACTTCCAATTCCCTTGGCAAAATGTTACACTTATGTCACTGAATTAAATTAAATATCTTAGGAATCATTTCATCTGCTTTGGCCTTACACTATTTATGTCTTTATGTCCCTCTAAATTGTGTCTCAATTTTTGTATCCTCATCAGTCGTACATACAGAGTCAGTCCAATTGTAGACTCCATATCTCCCAATGTACATGGAATCAACCAAAGCCCTTATACTAGTCTCTAGTTGTCACACCCCAACTTCTGAAAGGTGACAGTCCTAGGGCATAGAGAGACATAAGGTAACCTAAACCCGTAGAACCTCTATTCTATGTTGTAACAAGCATTTTATACAATGAACATATTACCCAGATTGTAACCTATAATCCCATATTCATATACTCTTTACATATCAATAGGGTATCCAAAGTATACCTTACGAATACCAAAAGGATCCCCAACATATACCATATATATACCAAACATATACTTATGAGGCCTCGCCTGAACGCCCCTCCCCTCGCTCGGGAGAAAATGAAATTTGCCTTAAGTAAAAGCAAGCTATTTTTAAGGGAGTTAAGGTACGAGTTTCGGTGCTCACTGTGAACCCTCGATTTAGCACCTCCAAAATTATTTTTGAACTCACTAGAGCTGACCGAAATATTTTTCTATCCAAACTGACACTTTTTCGATCCTGACCGGACTTTCTGTACCAGACAGCACTTTCCTAAAACTGAACAAATTTTTTCCCAAAATTGACTTCCAAACTGTCTGATAATCAATTTTGGATCCAACACCACTGAACGGTAATTTTTCAGACGTCAGAATGCCCCAAAAAATTGACCCGAAATTCTTGAAAACTGACCAGAAAATCCCGAATGCTGAATCGGAGAACGAGACAGCTTAAAAATTGAGCCAGCTCGCAGACGTCAGCGAGCCAGGGCTGCGCGTTTGCGGACGCCTACGGATGCTACGCGTCCGTACTGACGCACCTGACACGCATCAGTTTAGAGCTTACATGTCCGCTAGACGAGCTGGCAGAGCCGCCAGCCCTTCTGGTGCGTCCGCCAAAACTTCTCGTGGACGTGCGTGTTTCTGGAGCGCGTCCGTGATCAGCCCTCGCGGCTGTACCCCCTTGCCCGTAAATGACATTTTTCCCCTCTTTTAGCCCACTTTTTCAGCCCTTTTTTGTCTTTTCACCCCTCATTTTTTCCTATAAATACCCCCTCCATCCCTCACTTCACTTTACCCCTTAAGCACTTGTTGATAGCTATCCATTTGCTCTCTTCTCTCTCTCTCTCTAATTAATTTTCTCATACTCATTTTGAGTAATCATCCTAATGTGAGGCCTCGCCAGAGCACCGGTCCGATCCGCTAGAGGGAATCGAAATGCTCATTTGGGTTTGAACTCACGATGGAGCCCTCGAGCTCAGATTGATTGATTTTGAAAATTAATTTAGAGTCGCCACCTTACTTTATTTTTATTTGGGAAAATATAAGGTAAAAATCCATTAATGACTCCAATTAATATCCCAAAGGAAAAGATCACTAGCCTCGAAAATAAAGAGGATTCGGGGACTAGGTTTTCGGTTTATCTTAACAAATTAAGTTTGGCATTTAATAAAGTTGTGACTTAAAATTGATTTCATGAATAATTCTTGTACAATTAATATGATGCATGACAATATGATAAAAACATGTTATACATAAAATAAATAAGAAGAGGATAAAAGGAAGAAAAAAGGTAAGTTATAATTACAACAAAAATCTGAATTAGAGGATACCTCCTCTAGCCCTTATGAATTCTAGGAAAGTCACACATTCCCCAAACTAATTAATATAACAAAATAAATTAAAGTAAAGTAAAGAAGGTGATGAGGGGAGAAGTTGGTTAGTTTTAATTGGATTCGATGCTTAGACCAAGCATGCCTGTGTATCCCTTTGAATGGGAATCAGAACCCACGCAGTTCTCTCTTCTTGCGAAGAGGTTAGTTTAGTCAAACCACTTTATCATATTTTGATTGATTGATTGATTGAGTTGATTTATTGATTGATTTTAATCGATTACCAAGTTGAATTAATTATTTCAGATTTTAATTAACTAACCTAAGTGAATCAATTAAGAGAGAAAATAATTATGCAAGGAGCCCAAAGGAAAAGAAGAGAATAATCCCAAGGAGAAAAAAATAAATAAAAAGACTAATCCCAAGGAGAGAAAAATAAATTAAATAAATAAAGAAAAGAAAAAGAGAAAGGAAAAGAAGCTTACCTT
>CATKHJ010496131.1:0-19529 GCA_949750685.1 Vernicia montana
TGGGGGGTGGGGGGGTGGGGGGGGGGGGGCGGGGGGGGGGGGGGGGGGGGGGGGGGATGCATTTCACATGAGGTGTTGTGCCCACATCTTACAATTAATTGTGAAGGATGGGCTTGCGTATGTGGGGAAGGCAATTGGGAGGATTAGAACTATAATTAAATACATTAAGAGTAGCCCTAGTAGGGCAGATTTATTTAAGAAATGTTGTGAAAAAGTTGTCCTCACAAATAAAGTTTCTCTAGCTTTAGATTGTCCAACTAGGTGGAATTCCACCTATCATATGTTGGAAACAACAATAGGATATTATAGTGTATTGGATAAGATGGAGGATTTAGATCCTAAATTTATAGTTGAGTTTGGGGAAGAGGTACCAAATGAGGTGGATTGGGATAGTGCTAGGAGAATTACTAGGTTTTAAAAGAAATTTTATGATGTTACAGTAAAAATTTATGGTTCTTTGTACTCTACATCAAACTTGTATTTTCCTGAAATCATTAAGATTCTTAGAGAGTTGCAATTGTATGAGGGGTCTATTGATTCTGCCCTTTCCATTATGGGTAAGCACATGAGAGCTAGATTTGATAAATATTGGGGTAGTCTAGATAAGATGAATGTGTTATTGTTTGTGGCAGTTGTACTAGATCCTAGGTATAAAATGAATTGCCTTAAGGTTAAGTACATTGGGTATTATGGTGAGATTGAGGCCACAAATTTGATTTTAAGAGTGAAAAGAGCTCTAAATGATATGATGGAAGAGTACAAAGTCACTTATGAACATGTTCAATCTAGCCAATCCACAATCTGTTCAACTCAGATTCAAATGGATAATTTAGATGATGAGATTGATGAGTATTTCCTTGAGAAAGAGAAGGAGAATAGTCTGAATTCTGAATCTGAGTTGGATATATATTTGGAGGAGAGAGAAGAAAATTTTGTGATTGATTTCAATCTGTTGGGATGGTGGAAAGTTAATTCAATTAGATTCCCAATTTTATCCAAAGTTGCAAGGGATGTTTTGGTCATTCAATGTTCAACAGTGGCAAGTGAATCTGCCTTAAGCACTGGTGGAAGGACATTGGATCAGTTTAGGAGTTCTTTAACTCCTATAACTGCTGAGGTCTTGATTTGTTGCCAAGATTGGTTAAGGAACAGTTCTCACCCTATTCAGCTTGAAGAGACTCTGGCAGACTTTGAGAGCTTTGAGAATGGTATGTAATACTTTTCTAAACTTCAGTTTTCAATTTATATTTTCATGTTGTAGCACCTAATGCTTATAATTTAACTTGCAGGTGTATTACAAGATTATTGAGAATGTGGTTCCTAGCACCATGGTGGACTGCTGAACAAGATTTAGGTATAATTTCATTTGTTTGAATTTAGTTTAGCAGTAACTTGTGTTTCTTGAAATAAATTGTTGACTGAGATATTTATATTGTTATATTTTTGTTTTGCTTTTTCCTTGCAGGCCTCTCTATAGTTATATTGGAATTTTAGGGAGTGTTTTTTTTTTTCAAACTTTTGAATTTGTTTTTTATTTATAGGATTTATCTATTTCCATTTCTTTTTTTGTTTATTTGTTAATCATTTGATCTCATCTTGGTTGTTGAGTTGCATTATTGCTTAATTTAAGCTATTTGAATATGCAGAAATTATAAGCTTTGGTGAACTTATGCCTTCTGCAACTCTGCTTTTGTCCTGCTTTTCTGCTGCTCCTCTTATGCTTTTGGTGGTATTTTGTTTCCCTGCTGCTGCTCTTATGCTTTTGGTGGTATCCTGCTTCTCTGCTACTGCTCTTATGCTTCTGGTGGTATCATGTTTCCCTGCTGCTACTCTTATGCTTCTGGTGGTATCCTGTTGCTCCTCTTATGCATCTGATGGTATCCTGCTTCCCTGCTGCTTCTCTTATGCATCTGGTGGTATCCTACTTCCCTGCTGCTTCTCTTATGCTTCTGGTATCATGCTCCCCTGCTGCTTCTCTTATACTTCTGGTGGTATTTGGTGTGCCATCCAGCTACTGCTACTGCTAGTCTGCTACCCTGCTGATGCTCTTATGCATTTTCTATTCAATTTCATTCCTCTGCAAGTCTGCCAGTTGAACAATCTCAATTTTTTTTTTAATTTATATATGGTGATGTGAAATTTAGTACAATTAAATGTTTGTTGGAATTGACATTTTTATTATTTTCTTCTCTTGCAAGAATTAGTTTGAGCATTAGGAATGTTTCAGTTTATACATTCATTAATATTAGTGGAGGTATTTCATGATATGTTGTCTAAATGAGTATTATTGATTGAAAAATTTAGGAACTAATAAGATAAATGAACAAAATACCCGAAATCCCCGAACTGTAATAACCGAATATCCAAATTGACCCGAACCGAAATGTCAGTTCAATTCGGTATAGGATTTTATTATCATTATTTCGGTACCGATTCCTTCATATTTCAATCTTTGAATTTCCGGTTCGGTACGGGGATTTTCAAATCCCCGGCTTTACCCGAACCATGTACAGCTCTAGTCACAACTACAATAAAGCTAGTAATTTTCAAGGGAAAGTAGTCTGAAAGCAATTTTCTTCATACATAACACGACGTTATTCATTACACATTTTTTAGCAAGTTCCAGGATTTTATAATAAGACTAAAGCAACTAATATCGCTCAATCTTGCGCAGAAGGCCATATTCCAATTTCGGAATACCCATCTTCTGTTGCACAAGCACGAAACATGCCAGTTGTATTAAAGGGCATGGTGACTTCTCCTGTGGCAGACACTGCAACCAACCCCACTGTGCCTCTTGGAACACACTCTTCGACAACGTAAACTGCTGCTTCCTTGAGAGAAAGGCCTTTGTACTCCATAAGAGCAGCCACATCTCTAGCAACAGTACCGCGTATGATTGATTCTCCTTTGCCTGTAGCAGAAACTGCGCAGAGATTGTTGGCATATGTCCCTGCACCTATTATGGGTGTGTCCCCAATTCTACCCACCATTTTGTTTACCAGTCCACCAGTAGAAGTTGCAGCCGCCAAGTTCCCGTTCCTATCAACAGCCACACATCCAACAGTTCCAATTTGGCTATGTCCATCTGCAGTTGAACTTTTGGTTTTTTCGTCCTTTTGAATGGGTTGTGTGTAATCAATCTGTGCATGCACAGCATAAGTTGCATGTTTAAAACAAAAAAATAGAAATACATAGATTTAGAATCAGGTGGGCACATACAGATGCCAAACACCAGGGATATCTCCAGCAAAGAAGCATACCTGGACTCTATTGGCTTCTTTTGCCTGCTTTAGTCTCTCAATATTTTCTGCAGTTATAAATTGATTTGAATCAACAGTCTCAACACCCTGACAAATTTAAGAAGACAAGTGAAAAAGTCCAAGTTAAGATAACAATATGTAGTGATGATCATATGCTAATTTGTTTCAAAAAACTTTGACTAGCTAACTTCAGCAAATGTTTAAAACAAAAACTCAGGAGTCAAAGATGTGTTAGGGCAGCATAATAAGAAAATGGTAATTCACAAATCAAAATATGAAGAACAGAAAAAGACTGATTAGAGCAATTTGTCTCTTCAAATTTGACCAAAAAGAATAAAGAAAGGACATCAATTTGGTAACATTAACCTTCCAATGTTGAACTAGGACCTAGATCAGAAATATGACCCAGACTAATATAAAAATTCTTAAAATCTAAAAAATACATTGGTATTCACAACATTTAAAATTTTCTTTGAGATACTATAATGATATGATCAGCACATGGTTCAACACATCTAGCTCCAGAAACAAGAAAAAAGGGCATTTACAATTAGGGAACAGCATTCAAGAAAGAAGGCATAACATAGTGAAGTGAAGGCAAATAAGAACAAACTTGAGAAAGAATGCCACTTTTATGAAGGTGAAAAATATTACACAAGCAGAGCAAGGTTGCCACTCACTTGTTCCCTAGCAAAAGCCTCTGCTCCATCAAAAGCAAGATATATATGAGGAGTCTTTTCCATGACCAATCGTGCTAATGATACAGCATTGACAACTGTGGTGAGCCCAGAAACAGCACCACAGTTTTTAGTTTTGCCATCCATAATACAAGCTTCCATCTCAACGGTGCCCGCAGTGGTTAAGACAGATCCCTTCCCAGCATTAAAGTTAGGATGATTTTCCAATTCACGAACCTATATAAGGAAAAATTAGCCCCCCAAACAAAATTTAAAAAGTGGATAAAAAATCAAGAACCTTCCTACAATCATCCAACTGTAAAACATCCCATGATTTGTACTCAAGATTTACTATTTCAATGAGCTTACTCAACCTTGCATTCACTATTAAGCAAGAACAGGATGATCATTGATCCCATATTAACAAAGGTACAACTCTTAATAGTATCCCTAATCTTTCAACAAGTGATTTTTTTTGGTAAATTTGACTTCGACTATAACTCGAACTTGAGAACTTTGAGGGCTGGAGACTACTCCAGTACCACTAAACCAAAGGCTTATCAGTAGATCAGTGCATATTAGTTGTTACAATCAAGCAAATAGGACTGCAGGAAATTTATCTAATTCACGTGTTGAATCAAGGAAGTCCACTAGCTAGAGAAATTGCAGTTAGAAGAGAAATCACCATTTTTTATATGATATGATCAACAAATTGTAATTAGAATTGATCATTACTAAGAAAATCATAAATTCAAAATCATAAATTCAAATTAATCATTGCAAGCGCTTAATTTAGAACATGTACACAGACACCGGCTCCGTGCAAAGATTTATACATGTTAGTTATGAAATTGGGAGCTGAAGAGATGTAGGAAGGGACTAATTAAGAATATCACGTACCACGAGTTCGACAACGTCGAGAGGGTGCTTTACGGCTTGGAGAGCGTTGACGCCAATCTGAAGGCAGTGGCGGAGAGCGGCCTCGCGTGGTAGGCGGCGTTCAGGTGGCATCGAGAGTGGAATATCACCGGCGCCTCCGTGTAGAGCGATTGCCCACCCCATTTCCACTCTACTACTACTTTGTATAAGCGTTGGGGGGAAGTGGGATCCCCCTGGTTTTTATATATGTTGTGAAATTCTCTCTGTATTTTGTTTTCTTTTCACTGCCTTTTCAAATGACAATAAGCGAAAATTATTTAGATTTATTTTTTATTTAATATAAATTATAATTTATCTCATAAAATGTATTTTGACGTTATAATTAATATTTAAATTATATAAAAATATCTCTTGACAAAAAAAAAATAGCAAATTTTATAATACTTTGCAAAAAAAATAGTTTTTTTTTTACATTAAAAATAACAAAATTAGAAATTATTGCTTTTTACATAAAATTAGAAATTATTATTTTAGAAGAAACATAAAATTAGAAATTATGATTGAAAGTATGCCTTAAGCTCGTAAATATACTGTCATTCATCCTATCCATAGGACATCAAAGTTTTAAATCTTATCTCTTAACAATAATTCATTTTCTTTTTATTGGATAAAAAAAACTACGTTCAAATTTTCCTTTTAATACTAAATAAATAAATTTAAGATGGATATAAATTTAAAAATAATTATGTATTTCCAATACAGATTTTATTATATTCACCAAATGCTTGTCTATTTTATTTATATAAATAATTAATTATAAACATATTTTTTTATAATACTATTAATTAAATTATAAAATATTATGTCAAAATCATTTTTTTTTTTTTTGTATATTTTTAGGGAAAAGGAAAAGAAAAAAATTTCTTTCTACATTGCCACTCTTTGGCTAAACAAGACATGTTTCTAGTAATTCCAAAAGTTCGTAAAAATGAAAATATTCCAATATAAATATATAAGAAAGTCAAGGAAAATTAAACTGCTTAAAAGTAATTATGCAATATTTGATTTAAGAATTAAGATAAATAAGTTGTGGCAGAAACTAATTAACCTGAAATTAATGGTTAGTATACTTTTTATATATCATATGATTACTCCATCTTCAAAGTAGTTAAATAAAGAAATTTTATAAAAAGTATAATTATTTTATGATTTTTCTAATACATGTGAAATTTTTATAAAAGTAAATACTTTTATATATTTAATTCTCATTCTTTCTTTTATTGGCTAAAGCAAACAAATCAATTGCATGTAATGAACAGAATTTCAACTGAAAATACAAGATATTGCATTTGCATGCTGAGACTCATGGCTATGGACCTGAATTCAATACTGTAAAACAATTCTTATTCCAACTTTTTTTAAAAGTGAAATCCTCGAGTACAAGAAAATATTGCTCTGGTTGCTGTAGAATAAGAAGCTTAGCCTTTGTATCAATGCTGATTAATTGTTAAATATTCCTTCAGAATAATAATGCTATTACTTAACAACTTGACGATTATCTAGCTTGAGATTCCAATCACCAACCGAGGCGAGGCCTACTATTTTTTTTTTTTAAATTATGTTTAATTATTATTCTAAATTCTAATTCTGAAATGATTTTTTTTTTTTAACTATTCTAAATTCTAATTCTGAAATGATGTTAATTGGGCTGCTTGCTAATTGCTATTCATCTTATTGAAAAAGAGTGTTGTTGTTGGATGGAATCTTTGGATTAAATTTCACCAATAGTCTTTTGATCTAATGCTAAAAAAGATTTAAAATTGGAGTCCTATTGGATTGCTGTTTGTTTATTTATTACATTGACAAGGTTATCCGATTATTTATTATGTAATGGAATATAGTAAGTATATATGTAGAAAAAGAAAAGGTGGAAGTTCAAGTTCAATATGTATTTGAAATGATGGCAATACACTTCGAATTGGAATCAAATGCCTAGAGAGAACAGCTTGTTTACACCCTCGAGTTAATTTGATCTCAAATTACAGGTCTAAATTTACCAATAAACTGCCAAAATCTTCCATTTAAAGCTATTGACTAGAGCATCTCTACCAATGCCTCCATGTGCTGCTTCATGCCCAAGACAGAAGGGCTTCGTCCCCAAGAGGGTCAAGGAACTCGAAGCCAGAGGAGAGTTGGCCTATTTTGACTTTCCCAGGAAAATATAATTAATTGTAATTAAATTAATAAATTTTATTGGTATTTTCCTAATAATACCCCTTCATTAATATTAGATGACTTGTGCTATTTTATTTGTTAAATAACTTGTATGGATAAAAATACACATTAAATAGAAGCATATTAGAAACAAATCAATTAACTACTCTTTCAAAAGGGAAAATGAGCTTATTTTTATAGAACAGGAGAAGTATTAATTAGTTTTCAAGTGTTAAGTGCAATGTCCCAGGACCAAGAGCTATAGAGTCCGAACCTCTAGTCGGAGCCAAATTTACCTAAAAAAAAAAAAATTTAAATGTAATGTTCTACATTATCACTTTGTAAGGCACATGCGAAATTATAACCTAGGACAGGAGAACCACATCAGCATAATGAGCTGGTACTCCTATGCAATTATAATACAAAAATTGGCATCTGTACATGAACTTCTTAAGAGCCCAAAGACTTACTGTAGCCCTTATCTAAGGAAAATGTAGAAAGAGATGTAAAAACAAATCTACATCTAATATGAATAAATGAAAATGAATACCAACCTTTCATCTTTCCAACAAAATAATAATAATAATAATAATGTTGATCAATTAGAGGAATATTGCTCTCTAGGGTTCTGAGAAGAGTCGTGCATTTGATCAAAGTAAGATTTCTCTGCCTCTAGAACACCCTAAACGACAAATAAATAAATCAGTCACTGAAAATGAAAAATTGAAAACAGCAAACCTGTTTTGAGTTCTAAAAGTTTTAGGCAGAACCTTAATGATCATAATGGCTGCACCCTTGTGTATCTCCTCATTGAACTCATGACAAGCCATACTCTGAAACGTGGAGAAATAGCAATTAATAGTGATCTTATTATTGATAATGCAAATATTAAAATCAATAGAGCAGCAAGGCAGACTTGAACACAGCTCGGGCAACCAGTAATTCCAGAGCATCGGCAAGATGTGAGAAGTTCCAAAGCAGCGTTCAGAAGCTCAGTGAAATAGGGTTGAATCTATTGCACATGCAAATATATCAAAATTAGGAGCCAAGAAAGAAAGCAACTATCATCTCCATCACTTGGTTGGCAAGTTATAAATAGAAAGCAAATCCCAATCTTTAGAAATTAAAAGATGTTCTCATATCCCATGGACTTTACATTATAAGTAAAATCTCAATTGAAAATTGATTATTGGACATTGCAGTGGAAAGAAAAACTCAACTGAAAATTGACTAGGAATTCTAGATATTTTATGGTGAAAGGACCACTAAAGAACATTGACATTAAACAAATGCTCAAGCAAAATTTATAGCTACCTCAAATCAACAAACCTTTAAAATTCTAGGCTCTCAAAAATTGCATTAATTATCAATTTTGAAATTTATGCCAAAAGCGTAGAATTCTTTAAGCATACCGCAAAACTTAACACTATTTAGACATTCCAATTTCATGTCAGTCACCTGCATTGAGACACCAGTTCCTCCTGGATGCTGATCATATACTAGAATTCTTTCAGGACAAAAGCGGGTATCATGAGGGTTTGGACACTCTGGAGCCAAGTCAGATAAGTTGCATCTTATGTATCTGCATGCCAAATCATTGTAAAGTGGTCAAAATCACCACCACGTAAGAGTAGATAGAGTTGGTATGACTAACAGCTTTGAGCAAGTATAGCATACTTCATATGTTAAAAGACTTGATTCCAACAGTTCTATTCAGTGGGTAAGGCTAATATAAATGCATTCAGCATCCTAACCACAGACAATTTAATATCATAAATGTCAAAGACTTACAGAGGCACTAGTTTAAGAAGAGCATGAGAAGCAGCATGCAGACCCTCACGGAATGGGAAATATTTCAGCACTGAGTTCTTAACTGATTGAGGAACTTGAACCCAAACTGCCTGTGTACAAGAATATATTCAAGAAAAGACAGTTATACGAGTGAAATCATATGAGAATCATTAGACATGACAATGCTAAGTCATGATTGTAAAAAATAAGAAATTAACTAGTAATACCTACAAGTGTACCTGTGAATCATATGAGTATTTAGGCAGTGAAAGATCAAATTTATCTAAGATTTTGTTGGTCCCTCTCTGTATGGAATAGAAGCCAAACCAAGTAGTAGTTACTTTGCAAGAACTTGCTTGAGCTGTTGTTTTTAAGGAGTGGTTCTTGGAAACCCTTGCTGGATATGCCTAATCAAATGCAGGACAAATAGTTTGTGAGCACCACATATTTCACTGTCCAATATAAATCATGTTAAATTTGCCAAGTACAAGACCTTTATACTTGCAAATGCTAGAAAAGCAAATTTATTTATATTTCTGGGTCACAATGATGTACTATCAGGGTTTTCATAATATTATAACATGCTACCCCCACCCAACAGAAAGGCTCTTTATTATTAGAGTGTCCCAAATGTTTCTTCCTGTCAAAAGCTGGGAGAGAAGATTTTTTTTTTTTTTTTTTCTTTGCACTCCTTATTGTGCTCTTAACCTGAAAGTCCTTTTCCTTTTACCAAAGTGAGTTGAATGTGAAAGTAGGAATGCATAAAGTTAGTACACTTCTGATCTCAGAGAGGAAAAAACAAACCGCAGAGAAACAATACAGGTTCTCCCAACACCTATTTTTCTGTTCAGAAATATTATGTTGGCTAAACAAATAATAGCAAAAATATTGGAAACCAACTGTTGGATTTACTGCTCTGTTTATGTAGAGGAATGTCAAATTTAAAGAAAATCAGTAATTTAGAGGTTTGTCATCTAAATAGCTCTTTAAAATTACACGTATTTTCTAAAATACAATCACGAGCAAACTATTTTGTAACAAATGAAATACTTATCCAAATGACTCTAAATTTGGTAGACCATAGGCATAACTACATGAAGAAAGCAATAAATCCAATAATCAATTTGTGAAATGCAAATCATAGAAAAGAAATAATGGGACCGCATAAATAACTGGTGTATCATACATGTGTTTAAATAGATCCTTACCTCCCTAGATGTATGTGTGTGTGTGTACACTCTTCCTTCATTCCCCAAGCATACAGTGGGATGGGAATATTGCACATGAGGAGAGGATGCAAGCCCTGTTCGCTGATGGTATATTTTGGGCTAAAGCATCCAAAGAGTACTTTGGACAAAAGTACCATTCGGGATACTACCACCTTAGTGCCAAAAGTCTTTTGCACCTACTTTTGGTGAAAACATCCAAGAGAGTACTTTCACCAAAGGCAGCTGCCATGGCAACTTAAGACTCAGTACACACACATTTGCAAGCATGAAAAATCCGGAGACAATGCTCTTACTATATACAGACAAAAACATATATTGTGCCCATCACATAACCTTTCCCAAGTATTTGACACTATCAAATAACATGTTGACAGAATTTCCTACACCTTGCTACATGATGTCACATGGCAATCATATGAACTCCACCAATTGCCATTTCTTGGCATATGCGGTCTAGTCACATGCTTATGGGAAAATCTTAATCATTTTTAATAATTTTAATCACTAAAAAGTAAAAAATTACAGAAAATTTTCTTCCTGCAAAATAGGGGGATACCTTTAGCTAAGCTAAATGAGCAATATATGCACTCTGAAGCACATCCAATAAGTTCAATATTGATAAGTTCATTCAAATTTTTTTGCAACAGAATTGGCATCACTTTTTTTTTTTTTAAAGTTAATTGAGCTCCGACTGGGATCCAAATTCGCAACCTCAAAGCCCTAAAGACAACTCTAGTATCACTAAGTCAAAGCTCATTGTTGAGGTCACTCTTTTCAAGCATGAGATTTTTTTCCTTGACAATTACCACAATATACTGGTATTGCCTGACAAGAGTAATGAATACGTAACCAATGAGAGGCAAAAAAAGAAACATTATATTCAGTTCTCTTTCTGGGTGTGGGTACTTCTATAAATAATCACAATTATAACCTTTTGTATGAATATGTTGACACTTACAACACTTTTATTTTGAGAATCAAACTACAAATTTGATGTTTGAAGGTAGAAGGTAGCCTTTAGTTTTACATGGGTCTAGAGGATAGGAATGTAAGAAAATGTAGCCATTATCACTATGATATGAACACGGTATAACCAAAATCTGATAAAAATCCAACCTGATCCACACACCTATTCTTCCGAGTTGCTTCTGTTCTGAATGGCGGATTTAACTTTTTAAATGCTATTGAAAATGAATGCACCAATTTTCTGTGGAACATGTACAAGAACCTTCTTAACTTGATTAGAAATATACACATGCTTGATTAGTAGGCAAGAGATTAGAGAAAGAATAGAATTTGGAATGAATTTCCGAATGCAATGAAAGAAGATAGTTTTTTTCTGCCAGGGGAAGGAAAATGTATCAGAAAATTCAACACAATCATCATTTATGTTTTGCCTTTCATTTATATTTGGAAGTTTGGAATGCTGCAGCTCTAGTTTCCAACTGTAGTTATAGTTATAGTTATTTGTAATGAACTATATGTGGTTCAAGTTTCCTACTGAGGGATATACTCCATTTTTTTTAATTTCCAAAATTGTAAACTGAACCTTACTAATTATTAACCATTCAAACAAATTAAATGGAACAGCAGAATACAAGCACGGAAAATTATACCTAACACAAATTGTTGAAAAGCAGAAAAGGGAACAAGAATTGAACTTAGGAGATTGACTTACTATATCACCACTGTGGACATGTATATCTGTATAATCACGGGTTTTAGTGTAATATTGCAAATCAGCTCTACGACACAGAGCAATCTTTTCTGATATATTCAATTCCTCAACGAGATAGGTCTTCCCTTGGTGCAAATAGACCGCACCCTCATATATCTAAATCAAATTAATTGTATTAAAACAAAAGGTTGTGGAGGAATCAACTGAAGAATAAGCATGTCCATCTAACAGGTAAACAGATAGGTATCCATAATAAAAAGGGGAACTGCAACTTAGCAACCTGAAAGAAAGCCTTGCTTTCCTCTATCCCTTCAAGGACCTCATTCTGTTTTCTGTCTATAACACTGTATCTTACAGTCTCTATTGCTCGAATACTGATACCATGAGATGGAATTTTCTATACAAAGGAAGAAAAAGAGAAAAAAAAAAAATTTTAAGAGGGAGAAAATCAAATTATTCAAAATTTCACAGAAAATTTTTGGTACAAGTAACAGATATATTAAACCTAAATGTGCAAACAAATAACATACCTCATGCCCAATGTAGCTCCATATTCTAGCAGAAGAATCATGCGATGGATCAGAACTCAGGTAACCCTTCTTTTTAAGGGACATTACTGACTTGCTCAATCCAGAGCCAAAATATTTCTCATCATGATGCACACTTAATGGGTGCTCAAAAGCAGCACAAACCAGTTGCTGTTCAAGCACCTAGACAGAGGAAGGCATCAAAATAAATGAGCATAAAATTGCTTACTGGTTCCCCAAATTAAATTAAATCAAAGGTAAATGCTTCCCATAGAAAACTTGAAACCTGCTGATTTTGAGCATCTATATGACAGCACTCAATTGGGCTACTGAAGAGTTTCTTTGGAAATTTCATAAAATATTGATCAAGAGGCCCTTCAAATGCAACATATACAGCAAGGGAGGCCTTTTCTCTTCTTCCAGATCTGCCAGCTTGTTGCCACAGGCTGAATGAAAAATAAAAAGGCTCCCAATAAAAAAGAATCAAACACAGATTTTCATATTCCTGAGACAAGAATAGGAGATCAAGCACTCTACCTAGCAATACTACCAGGAAAGCCTAAATGCAGGGTTGCATCGATGTGGCCAACATCTATTCCCAACTCAAGAGCATTAGTTGCAGCAATTCCACACAGCTTTCCACTGAAAAAATCTCTCTCTATTTTCCTCCGATCCTGCAATTGACTAGTGTTATCAATTTGTCTTCAGTTTACACCTATGTAATCACATGTTAGCTATCCTTTGGATGGATAGATTTGGCATTATCAAAGTTTAAAATTACAATATTAATATTTTGTTATTATTTGAAAACTTGTCTTTTTTTTTTTTTTGTCTTGAAGAGGAACATTTTCTTAGTAAAGGCTCAAAACATGTAATTATATGAGAAGATCACACAAGTGGGAGAAGAAAAGATATCCAATTTTGTCCCTGCATTAAATGTATTATCATGTTTGCTGACCTTATGTCTAGCTTTCTTTTGTTTTGTATTACTTTTGCTAGGTTGTTGGAAAACTTGTGGAACAGTTTTTCAGGTCTAATGTTACAAGCATTTGTCTTAGGTGCAGAATTGCGAGTTTGAAGAAGGAAAAAACGAGAGAGTCACCCTCCATGTGTTTTTACAGGTAATAGTTATAGCAACACAATGGCAATAAAAATTAAAAATATGTGATGACGATGGGTTTTAAGGTTTTAAAGAGGTAAAAGGTAGGATTATTTTACTTTGATATAAGGATAACAATGATTTAGGACAATACTAACAATTTCATGAGTATAGCCCTGTATTGGGTCAGTAGTGAGTCACTACAATAAAGAAACTACATGGCAGCAATCAGAAGTTTCTGCTACTTAAGTAGTTAAACTAAATACATTCAACAAGAAATTTGTATGTCATTTGGGAAGAGGGAAATTGCATCCAAATATCAGTTTAATTGCCAAGAGAAAGAAACTTGTTCCCAATTCAGGGATCCACTTCTGCATCACACTAAAAAATTGAATAAGTAGTGTGCCTGAATCTATATTGCCAAAGGATACCACCGGGCCTGGGTTTGGAAAAGGCCCAACCTGCAATTTTCTTCACTAATTGCATCCTACGGCCCGGCCCGCGATCAGGTCTTGTTCATTGCCATCATAATTATATGTTAAGAGCAAAATTGAAAAATCCTACTAACCTCAGCAGCATAGCCGGCACGATAAGCACATATTAGATCCACAAGGTGGGGTGCAGTCTTTTTAAGAATCTCACGCCTATCACAGATACAAATTAGTAACACGATTTTCTTTCAGCATCTGATGTAAGAACAACAGAAAGTAAAGCCCAAAAGGCCATTTAGCATAATAGGCAGATGGCTTTCAGATTTGATTTAAATTCATGAAATCAATGCCATACGTATATGACAAAACAAGCTCAGTGAGTTTGCGTGAATTGCAAAAAGCTATGCATCGAAGTCCATGCTGAACCATTTCTGCAAAGAGGTATGACACTTCCGAAATTGGGCTGGAAAAAGAAACAAAGCATTAGGCATTGTAATACCATTCCAGAGTCTAGAAAATATATACAGAAATTTTTCTCAAGTTTTTCATTATGCATCTAACACATCATATGTTTACTGCACTAAAGACCAGCAGAATCTGTGTGGATCTAAAACATAAGTAATGCAACATATGTTCATCATCATGTACTATAATACCATATGCTTTAACCAAAATTTGCTTTCAGAAACAATAAATTGTAAAGCAAAACTTTAATAAATAAATAAAAAGCTATGGGAAAAAGAAAAAAAAAAACCTATCTTCCTATTGAGTGTATTTATATATTCTGGTATAGCCCCATCTCCCTCTGAATGACTGTTTAACTCTCACTGTGACACGTTACCAAAATCATATTGGCAGAATAAAAACACAAAGCGGTCACACTTGCAGATCATGTCATATTTGACATACAAAGCAGAACAAGGGGAATTTACTCAACATTAGTTCTGTGGATAGTGCCACTCTACAGTCATCCTGCAACATCATATAGACAATGGAAAAGAAATTACTACATTGTTTCACATGCATATAAATGCAGCTAACTGTCACCTTGTTTTTTTGTTTGCTGAGTCACTATCATCTGTGTATTTGACACCTGTAATCTGGCAGTATTAGTGAGTGGTAAATAAACACAATCTACTCGTGCAATTATTTCATATTTATTGATAAAAAGGAGACTAGTAATGCACCTAAAGTTCCTGGACATGAACTTGGATTCCAGAGAACAAAATATTTTTGTGAAGAAGGACTTCCATCATTGTTAATGAGCTCCAATGTTGAAAGATTTGCAAGTTCCTGAGCATCAGAACATTTATGTTTCAATCAATAAATACAATTATAAAGATGCATGGAAACCAAAACCCTCAAATTGATAACCATGATGTGTACCATGAAAAAAGAATTAGCATCTTATCCTGAAATTGTTCACAAAAGAACATGCAATCTCTTGCAGTAAGCCAATACAATCAAGAAAAGCTTTAAAACAAGCTAGTTAATCTATCTAATTGATTTCTATCATTAAAAATTGGACTCAGTATATGACAGCCAATCTGGCCTAGGCAGAAGAAAAAAAATTATTATGAGCATGTGGAGATTATTTACAGCTCACTATTTAAGGCAAAACACAGAACAATTCCCTTCTATTTTATAGAGTTTTACATAAATAATAATGGTCTAGTTGATATAGGCATGCTCGTTTAGCCACTTTAGTAATTCAAGTACAAAGACTGAATCTTATAGCTTACCACTATGAATCATATGTATGAAAGAGGGAAACTGCCAAAGATTTTGATTAGTATGAACAAATATCAAGTACATGATCAGTCTCTCATCTTACCATACAATGCTCACGAGGGTTGGCTGAAGTTGCAGTTGAGAATATAAATGAAGGATCACTGCCATACACTGCAATAGAAATCAGAGAGTTCCTTACTATTATTATTTATTGATGTTCTTGTTGCCGTCCTTAATGTTATTGCTATTTATTATTCTAACTGTTGTTATTGTTATTATTGTTGTTGTTGTTCTTATTATTCTATGTACAGGGAAAGGTATGATTTATGCAGAAAAAAAAAAAAAAAGAGGGAGAATCCTCTGTCGTTTTGTAACCAGATGAGAAAATTGTACCATGAGAACAGATTCGGCGGAGTCTTCTCAATATAAGAGCAGTATGGCATCCAAATGCTCCTTTGTAAGCATGAGCTTCATCAATCACCACAAACCTAATTTAAATAAAACAAACGTCTAGATAATATAAATAAAAATGCAAGCAATATGTGAAAAATACAATATAATTCACCGCATAATCAATAAAAGGGGCAAGTGAATTAAAATCCTACCCCAAAAAAGTAATACAACCCTATTAGCAATAAATAGTAGTAGTCCAATGATACCTAAGATTTGATAAAATTCGACTGAATTGTCTATGAAACGGTAAGATTGACATGTGCAACATATCTGGATTTGTGATCAGCTGCAACCCAAAGTGGAAAAAAGTTAAGCACATAGTTGGGAAGCATCCAAAAAAAGTTGTCATATTTAAGACAATAAAAACCAACAAACATACCAGTCTAGAATTAGCACGCAGCTCTGGCCTTTCTGTCTGAGAAGTATCACCATCATATATACCAATATTTATGGCAGAATCAAATTCTTTTGTCATAGCTAACAATGCTCTTAGTTGATCTTGAGCTAAAGCCTGCACACATGATGACATGAACAAGTTATATTATCTACAATGCCCCTGTGAAATCTGAAAACACAACGGAATTCAACTGGATTTTGCAGGACCAGACAGCCCAAAGAACATAAATATCAATATAAAGCTTTTCTGACATACCTTAGTTGGAAACAAGTATAAAGCACATGACGACAAATTTTGAGACAAGACTTCCAGAACTGGCACATTATAGCAAAGGGACTTCCCACTAGACGTCATTGTTGACACTACAACATTGTTCCCAGCAAGGGATGCCATGATGGACTTTGCCTGTAAATATTGCAACAGTTGAAATCTACAGAGGAAATTTTGGATTCAAAAGAAAGTGCTAAAGTACAAACATTATACCTGGTGGCTATACAATTTAGTGATCCCCATGCATTTCAGGGCAGATTTTGAGTTATCTGAGAGTTCATGTGGTATTTCTACGTAAATTGCTTTTCTGGCACCAATATCCTCAACATGCACCATCTGCATCCATCAAACTTGAAGAGTTAAGCACCAGGGTTTTAAATATTGGCTAATACGTTATGTATCAGCTGTTATGTATAGGATTTTTAGCCTACAAATACAATAATTCTCATTATGATACGAGTGATTGGACAAAATAAATTTTGTAATTAATTCTTTAACTATATATTTTCACAACAAATTATTAAATACAAAAGATTATGATGATATTTAGTTGAATTATTCATGCGATATTTGTTGAGTCATTTTGCAAATTTTGAAAAACTATTCACGATAGCAGCAGGCAATTGAGTCCAATATGGTCTGATTGAATCCAATTCCACTACATGGTTTCCGATTCCAAAACCATTTCCAATTCCATTAATTAAAACCCTGTTTAGCACTCAGCACACCTATTTTACCAAGATCTGTTAAAGCCATCACATATCCATGCCCTGATAGTATCAAGTCTGTGCACTTTTCTAAGTCAGGCCACCACATGCAAAAACATCTGACGAGTGTTAGACATATTCATCTTTCTAGATCCCCAAATGAAATTGAAGAGAAAGTGTAAAAATTACTTGTCCATTTGAGCCAATGCCCTCTCTGAGATGTTGAATCATTTCCACTGGTAGCAATTGGTTTGTGTCCTGGTTTGTTAAGAAGTTGTCAGGTCGTTGCAAAAGCAGTGAATTCAGTTCAAAGGATAAAAAAAAAGTATGCCATTTCAATAAGTTCATTTTATCTTTGGTGGAGTGTCCATAAATACTCCACTTAGACTTTGCATGGACCAAGAACAAATAAATATGATCTAGCTACAGATGATGCTGGAAACTGATAGCATTAGATAGAAAAATGTTAATAGGATCAAGAAAAAAATTCTTGTATCATGCTGCTTTACACAAGCAAAGCTCTCAAGGAACTTGACTAGAAACAGGGAAAAAAAGAAGAAGAAACAGCCATAACATCCCTGGTTCTAATTTCATTTTTGTTTTTGTATGAATGCGAATTAATCAGAAGCACAAGAAAACACCACAATCAGTTGATAGCTAAATATATTGATATAACCTACAGGGCATCGTGTTCGGAATGAATAAGAGCGTGAAGCAGAGGACCAGATTCCCTTTTCCTGTTTTGCTCCATTTCCACTTGCAGGAACACCACCTTCCTTCACAAATTTGAGTAAATCTTCCAAGGAAAAGAGCATTGCAATTGCATTTCCACTTTTACCCTGTACAATAAAAAAGTCGCATTAATCTCAATCATCTAAAGGGCCGCCATGCATCTTGTAGTAGTTTCACAACAAAAATTATAAATGATAATGGAAACGTATCATTCTTGGAATTAGCAGAACCCATCCAATGAGAACAGGAAAGTTCTCCCAGACTGTCGCAAAAGATAGCAGATCATTCACTAATATGCCTTGTTTGATGCAATAGGAAAAGGTTATCAAATTCAAAACTTGAATGTATTTTTCATAAGCAGATAGTACATAACATCCCTAAACTTAATTCTCTTATCATGAGATATGATATTTCGTATCAAAGGCAACAAAAAAAAAACACATTTTAAGACTTTATTATCCAAAGGAGGAGCTCATATGAGAAATCCAATGCATTCATAGAGCTGACCAGCATATGTTATGCATGCTCACAAACCCTTAAGCTCCGTGAACTTATATCTATCCAAGTGCCCTCTTCGTATATCAACATCTCTTAATCAATTCTGATTATGAAAGCATAAACGAAGAGATCCTATGACATGTAGAATATAGTAGTGCATATGGATGCACTAAAATAGGTCCACATGCAAGTATAATATAACCAACATTGTGATACATACAACATATGTATGTAAAGGCCTGTATATGTGCTGCTTGGATTTTTGTGGGCATGCATGTACAAATTGATAACTTAAGTATAATGGAAAGATAATGAAGGATTAATTTTCATATCAAGAACTCTTTCAGAAATATGCACGATAGGTCGATAGCTATTTAACAACTATAATAACAAATAAAATGGTTGCCAATTTGACATGAAATTACATAATGAAATTGATGCGGACAAGGAAAACATCAAGAAAAACAAAATTCAAAGAATCAAGAGATTTAGAATTTTGGTTTAATATTTACAATTTCAATACCCAAAGGGTATTTCTGTAATTTCCAGCTTTGCTGGAACAATAGTTAAAATTTATTTATAGTCTTTATTTTATTTTAGTTTGATTTAAGAGTTCTAGTAGGATTAGTATTTCCTAGTTAGTTTATAATTGTCCTAAAGTCCTAGTTTAGGATTCTTAATCCAAGTATGATTAGGATTAGTTTCAAGTATATAAATATCTAGGCATGTATCAATTGTTATTCAGTTTTTCAGATTCAAATAAAATAAATTTCCTGCAAATTATTGCTAAGAATTGTGTGACTCAATTCGCCCTAGGTGTTGACTCCTAGGTCTTCTAAGTGCCGACTCTTAGAAGTTTTCTTATCTTTTCTTTCCTATTTCTCTGTTTCAGATCTGAATTTCTGTCAAATCAAACCTGGAATTCAATCTTAAACCTTTATTTTCCGCAAAAG